>JACXGJ010014790.1:0-14361 GCA_016801105.1 Esox niger
GAATGTATGGTTCATTAGAAGTGAATGTGCCTAGATATTGAGAATAACAGAAAGTTAAGATTCTCCCTGGGTTACACTCTGGTAACCACAGGAATGTTTACATTGACCATTTGGTGTGGGGGTTAGTGTCTTGGCTTTGCTAGGTAAACACACCCCTCAAGGTATTTAACAGCTTGTACCCCACATTACAGTTGAGAGAATAGAGAGAGACAAACGGAGTAGGAAAGAGTTTGAGCCTGTAACATCATGTGCTAATAGACTATCAATATGCTACAATAAACATTGAATACTCTCTCCCTTGACAACCGAGTACGCAAGTTATTATCACTACCACTATACGACATGGCTGATTTCTAACAGTATTCACACCATTTAGTCATTATTTAGTAGTGGCACCTAGCCTCTAATTTGCAATTTGCAGAAATTACAGCCACTTGTCTATCACCCTTTTCTGCCCATTCTTCTTTGCAACTCCTTCAAGTTTGATGTGGTCATTGGGCAAACAGCAATTAACAGCACCAACACCAAATCTGAATTGGATTGAGGTCTAGACTTTTGGCAGGGATACTCCAGGACATTGACCTTTTTATTTGTCAGTCACTCTGTTGTGGCTTAGGCTGTATATTGGGGGACATTGTCTTGCTGGAATCCCAGGTCTCTTGCAGACATCGGCAGATTTTCTTCCATGAGTTCTCTGTATTTCTCTGCATCCATTTTAGCCTTTATCTTCACAAGCTTTCAGGCCCTGAAGCAGAGAAGCATCTCCACTGTGTCTCCTTTTCAGGTCCTGACACTGATGTGTACACTCCGGTGTGCTCCATCACACACTGTTACGCTTTGACCATGTCATTATGCATACAGAGAATCCACAGAAGCATCCCACGCAGTTCACAGCAGGTAATAGCTGAGCTCATTCTCAAAGAAAGGTTGGACAGTACAGTTAGGAAACAAATCATTTATTCACAGTAATCTCTTTTTTATCATTTAACTCCTTGACATAAAAATCGATATTCACTCCATCAAAATATGGATAAAGTATTTAACACAGAAAACATTTAAATATCTGTTTGAAGAGCAAATTTCTTTTGTTCACAGACACTTGGTGATTTTATTTGCATTTGCACAGCTTTAGTGTATCTGCAGACTGTCTAAAGGAGCCAGGTCCCAGTGATCTGTGGAAATAGTACATGGCCTCAATCCTCCAGCAGTATGTCCACCTCCTCCATGGGAACCCTCAGCCGGAGCTCCTTCTCCGTCATGAGGTCCAGGAACTCCTGCACGTGATCAGGGAAGAGCTGCACCGCGTCCATGTATAAACCCTGTCGATGGGAGGACAGCCATGCACGCAGAAACACACATCAGAAACATATATTCATACATTCTGACCAAACACACAACGGAGCTAGCTATCCCGGTTTTGCTTATTTTGACACTGCACTCACCTTTGCCCACGGGATGTCTTGGAGAGCCTTGTAGAAGATCCCTCTTCCAGTTTCCACCTTCCCTTCTGACACCTACAGTACACAACAGACCCCCAGACATCAGCTTAGGCCAGACTTCCAAGTCTCCTTCGCTTGGCCTTTGGAATTGGAGGAAGCCTGAGGTTCTGATAACTGTAACCTCCAGGATTGATAAGCAGTAAGCAGGCACTCGGGCAGGGGTTATACCAACTGGAACTTTGTCTTACCAGGAAGTTCATGTACATCCTCCAGAGCAACGGACAGTGGACTCCGTGCTCTGTTGCTATGGCATTCTCAAACAGCGAGCGGATACGGTTGCTCAGGCCATTCTCCGGCAGGGTTGACAGGGTGTCTCCATAGAAACCAGCCCTGCCAAGAACAGTAAGGCAAGTTAACCAAATTACCTTTGATCAGATTCAGAGCTACTAAAGACGATTACAATCACCCAATTATCACTGCAGATTAACCTTCGGTCTGTGTGGTTCTCACCTCTGAACAGAGTCCACCAACTGTTTCCTCTGCTGCTCTGCTCTGATGGCGAACAGGCGCGGCACCACACTGGCGCTAACCTTGGTCACCCCATGGAAGAAGCGGCGAGCCCTTCCGGCGCTGTGATAGCGGTTCTCCACCTGTATATACAGCCGCCACAGAGGGGTGCTGGAGGGGAAGCGGACCAGCGCCGAGGTCAGTGCCAGCCTGAGGTGGCTGAGCGGGTAGACGCTGGCGTCGGTGTGGTGGCGTAGCAGAGCCGCCTGCTGGATGGCCAGGGCCTCGCACTCTAAGGCGAAGCCCCGGGTGCCCTGGAGCTCACCGCTAGCCTGCTCCTGGGCTGCTGTGCTGGGCTGCGGCTCCAGCCTCTCCCTTGCCAGGTTGTAGACCGCGTCGGCAGCTTCGATCCCCACAGTCAGGTACTGGAAGAGGGCGTAACAACCTACCAGACCTTTGACCCGCCAGGGTTTCTTGGTGTGTCCCAACCCCTCCGCCGCCTCCGCCAGCCCAGACAGGTAGCTTTCCACAGCCTGCTCATAGGCCTTCCGGGCCTTCAGCACAGCCACTGGGGCCAACTGTCCAGAGAAGGGGGCATACGAACTCCCCTCCGCTAACTTGGCGAGGACGTAGACCGCGGGCGAAGTCGTGACCGTCGCCACGTTCACCTCGAGCCCGCGTCCGCCCGACCCGACCCTCCAGGCCTCCTCCACTTCCAGCTGGGCGTAGAGCAGGCAGAGGTCGCACAGGGCAGGGTCCGCCAGGCCCCCTGACACACCCAGGCCCAAGGCTGTGTCAAACACCTTGCGGGCCTCCTCCAGATTCCCCAGCAGCCACTCCATGTGGGCGTACTCCCTCCACAGGCTGAGGCGGCCGCGGTTCTCTGGCTCTTTAAGCAGGCGTTTGGCCAGGCGCTTGCTCCTCTTCCCCTGGGCTTTTAAACGCTTCTTGTTCCTGCCGCGCGCACACCTCAGCACCTTCATGTTACATACAGCGAAGGAGATACAAGACAGACATTTGTGTTAAATGGGAGAATCTCTGTAGCGAGCGAAATGGACACGAAGAGCTGCCAGGGGAAAAAGGACTGGAAAATATATATATGGACATTAAAATCCGTGTTCCCTCTAAGCTGCGGCCATGCAAATCTTCGTGGACTTTTGCACAGAAGAAATGCTAGCTAGCATTATTAATAAATATTCAACTTCACAAGGACTTGTAACTTTTAGTTTCCACTTTATAAAAGATTTTCATATTCTGTGCTAGTTGTATAATTTTTTTCAGGTATTTATTGAAGTTACTTATTATCCTAGTTATAGGTTCTTCAGCAACTGGTGAACGACGGCTGACAGAAGTGTGGGGGTAAGTGTGTTCCCTATAAACGAGTGCCCAATGTGGCACAGAATATTCAAAATTGTTCAACTTACAACACCCTAAGAAGATGAATGGCTATTGGAAACAGTGGGAACATTGATTAGAAATCTTTCAAAACTGGACAAAGCCTCTTAAATCAAAGTAATCTAACATGGCTGAGCTTGTAGCTGGAGATTACCTTGAGCTTCTCATACTGGATCCAGTGCAGTGAAAGGATGGCTCTTTCCTGAGCAGGCAGCAAAGGCAGAATCATCTGGAACATGTTGTCTAGAA
Source organism: Esox niger (assembly GCA_016801105.1). Classification (NCBI taxonomy): domain Eukaryota; kingdom Metazoa; phylum Chordata; class Actinopteri; order Esociformes; family Esocidae; genus Esox; species Esox niger. The sequence continues at coordinate 3,591 of JACXGJ010014790.1, forward strand.
ACTCCTCCCCCTGCTTACACAGCCCTGCCCCCTTCCTGGCACCCTGAAGAGAGGTCATGTGACCTACAGGGCTGACCCCAGGGACTGGAAGGTCATAGGAAGTCAAAGGGGCGTCTTGGTCGTGAACTTCTTCCAACAATGCCAGGTTGTCCAGCAGCACACTCCAGGGGGGGGCACCGTAACAGGACGGGTCAGCAGGAAGACCCAGGAAGTGCAGGAAGGACAGAAGAAGACAGAGCTGGAGGTCTGGGCGAACCAACCGGATCATAGACGGACCAATGTCATCAAAGAGGACCTATGAAGTGTGTGCACACGCACACGCACACATACAGCAAAGCTAGGAATCTGGTTCTTAAAGTGACTACAGACTCCTGCAATAATACTTGCTCCCTTGATACAGCCATTTATGCTCGTCTTTATCAACACACGTAAGGAGCTTTATTTTATGTTAAAAATAAAATAGCTCAGAGAAACTTGAAATGATTGGCATTGTGGAATACGTTTCATTGGAAGTGAATGTGCCTAGATAATAAGGACAACAGAAACATCTGTGCTTATATAATCTCTCTGTAGGTTGCGCTCTGATAACCACAGGAATTTTTACACTGACCATCTGGCATGGGGGTTACTGTCTGGGAAACTTTGTTTGGATCTTTGTTAGGTAGACATGCCCTTCAATGTACATATCAGCTTGTAACCAGCATTACAGTGAAGATTTTGAGCATTCATTAAAAAGTAAAACCCTCCTGCATTATTCCAATAAATATTGAATGTATTGTCTCCCTTGATTTGTGTGGGTTCTCTATTATTTAACCACTATACGTAACTGCTAAATTCTAAAGCATCCTTAAGGATGCTTAGAAACTACATTGAAAATAAATCTGCATTATCATCGTTCATCTCTATGAACCTGTCTGTCTTAAGGACTGTATTGTGACCTCATGGCTTTATGATTCATGGTGATTAAAAATAAAGGTGTCAAATCCCTGTCTTCCATCCCCATGGGGAAAGGACATAACGGCTTGTCACAATTACAAAATTCAAAACCAGTTGAACAGTGGTAAACCTGCCTGGTAGAGGACACAAGGCCATCTTACCTCCATGCACAGTGAGAGCGATTTTGTGAATTGTTGCCAGAATAAACAACTTTTTTTACTAAAGAGTTTACAAAATGACATTGGCACTTGGATTGGAACTGAGTGCTATAGTCATATGAATGTAAAAACCATCTCTTTGGCCACGTACACATACTTTGTCTGGTCTTCTGGGCCATTATGAACTCTACCAAGTACCAACATACGAAGTCAAAGACCTGGTTGCCGTCAACTCAGCCGTGATTGGATGTTCTAGCTAGATAATAAACCCAAGCAATGGATAATTGATTACAAAACCGTGATTTTAATTTAAGTGCAGATTGAATGATCTCAAGGCTCGAGAAACATTCTGTATGGAGGAGTGATTAAAAATCCCTTCTAACGTGTTCTCCAATGTCATGAATCAATAACGGGAGTCCCACCGCTATTATTCTTACAAGAGGAGGGGCAGAAAACAGGGCTGCCAATAATATTGACATTTAGTTTGAGAAATTTATTATTTTTGTTAATTCCCTTGAATCATTAATAACGAACAATAAATTTTGTATGTTGAAAAATGACATCATTTATTACCTGTGTTGTCTATTTTCATAAATAACTTTTTTTGCTCATCTTTATCTAGTGTGCCAATCATTTTGCACTTGACCGTGTATTCCAGTTTTGGCACCCCTAACCCCAGTGATCACAGCCAATACCTGTCGGTCTGGGTCATCACAATCCTCCACTGATTGGCCCTTGGTCTTGTCTGGCCTCCACGGCAACCAATGGACGGCCTCACGTGACGTCTCCATGTCTAACCAGATCTTCCACTTGGGCCAGGTCATATCCTTTACCTCAGATTCCTCCTGATCTTCGTCGTCTTCGTCATCTGTCACACAGAGGCTCTAGTTGTAACATTCAACCATTGATACATGTTCACAAATATGATTTGTTGTAGCACAAAATGATTCAGTGCAATTCTTATGGATTACGGTAATGATTCAGGCTAAGCTTTTGGTTCCCACACTTCTCAAATCACAAACCCTAATTGGAAATGATTTGATGAATTCATCTGTCGATATTTATATATACAGTTATCTATGACATTGCCACCAATTAGATAACAATGTTGTCAGGTAGCCTAGGGTATAGCCAGATGAGTAATATTTCCTGGGAATTTTTGGCATGCAAAATGACTATTAGATCAGTACATTTCAAAGCAGTTACATACTTAGTTCTGCACTGAATGAGAGTATGTCATTGGTCAAAAATTATTTAGCAAAAAAGTCAGTGAACAGACAACTTATAACTTTTGAATTCTCTGACTGACACGTTACATTTGAATTGGTTTAGGGTGTACCGAAACTTGTGTTTCTTAAACGTGAATTGGGGAACGCTACTTTGCTGTTGCTAGCACAATTACAATGTTAAAACACCGGAATATGAACTTTATGCAAAGGGTTAGCACAGGCTATAATATAGACTAATGAAAATAGCGACCTTGTTCACTGGGATGTAGCCAACCCCCTCTCTCCTGCTGGGTCATCCAGGCTCTCCATCCCCTGGCCCCTCTCTCCCCAACCCGGGGCTCCCCACTGTCCCAGAACGTCTCAAAGAACTCCACCTGGAGGAACACAAAGATCAACACTATGGTCAAATACTTAATGACATGGACTATCTATCAATCACTAAGCACCAACACATACTGGGTGGGGGAACCGGGAATGTCAGGTCTTTAACACTTCACGGGTTGATAGGCAACAGTCTCTGAGCTGAGAGCAGACGTTCTCCTGACAGGAAGAACAGGGCTGTACTTCACGAGAGGACATTTACTGGAGTAAATGAATTCCTTGCAACGAAAGCCATAACTGCAAATTGGACATTGCACTAATCAATGAATAGTGCATTGACATTTGATTCCATGTGCTATTATCTAACACACCAAAAGTCTAAAAACAATATTGTATGATCACATTGGATTCATGTTGGGAAATTTTTCAGAAGCTCCCAGTCTAAGTGGATGAAATACAACATTTTCTAAAGTTGTCACAGAGTAGAAAGAAGTACTCTGAGACTTCCATGTTGGTGAGCCAGCTATGATGTGAGAAAGGGTTTTGTATGAGTTGAAAATGAACACTTTTGTCCAAAAACTCAAGGAGTGTTGCAGCACAAAGCCAAAACAGCACTGGAGTGGTGTAAGAACAAAAAGGTGAATGTCCTACAGTGGCCCAGTCCAAGTCCTGATACCAAACCCACCTAGAACCTGTGGCAGTATTCAGAAAACCAATGTAAATCCAGCTTAACAACGGTTAGCTATCAAATGTTGGAAAAATCACGTTTTCAAACTTAAATACTGCCACTGGATACACGAGCTAGATTACACCTTAGCTAGATTACAATCGTACAATATAAAGAACACTTGCTATGATTTTTTTTAATCAAGGCAAAAAAGAGTGCAGTCATCAAATGCAGAGGATATTTTGTTTAAAGGCACTGCACTCATTGTTGCACTTCCCCAGTCCTTTCAGCGCCAAACGTTCCCATCCCAAATGTTTGAATTGTTATTTAAATTGAAACGTCGTCCCGATGAACTCTCATTAATCTGAAGAGGCCCTTAGTGTTAATCCATTGGAGGATCTCTACTCCCCTGATCAATTAAAACCCTTAATGAATGTTAATGTTATGTTTACCATGCACACACACACACACACACACACACACACACACACACAAGCACAAGCACACGCACACGGCAACATGTCCGTCGGTCATTACAGGCATTATACATGCGTGAGCACATCTCCACTGTCTAATGCTGCTGGAGCGGGAGCTGGGTGGGGGGTGAGCTGTGAGCTACTGCTGTAATAGCAATGGACAGACACGGACAGATAAACACGCGCACACGCACTTTCAGGAGGATCGCAGGAACTGAAAATAGACAGCCTGTAGGGTTGCTGTGTACGACATGCAGCTGGGCTCATGACTCAGCACGTACCCAATACCAGCTCCGATATGAAACGTTCCCTTCCAGTCCGCGAATGTGAAGCCTCTCAAAATGATGTATATTCCACTTCTCTAACGAGTTATCAGGATGAACTCCCAGAGCAATGGGGGACCTCTTTCACACTGTAGTTGATGAGGGGAATATTCGTTATTCTGCCCTTCACTCAACAGGAATGGATTTGGCTGAGCAAGGCAACGCTCTGCTGGATAGAAATTAGGATGCGCCACTGCTGGGGGAAAAAGCCTCTATTAAAACCTGGTCATGCATTTTAAATGCCTTGTTAGCAAAGTTTCCATGTAGACCATAAAGTAAAGTGACAAGGCCCGGTCCACAGCCGGAAGGCACTCTCCGGAGAGGCCCCAGCACTGCTTTAACCCCAGTGACGGAAGCAGCCAGACCTTTAAAATAGTGCTTGGTAAACCCACGGGCCATGAATAAACAGCCTACAAAGTAATGAAGACTGAAAAACATCATCAGTCCTCTCTGGAGAGAGCAACAGGGAATGTGTTCAAAAGGTGTTTTCTGTGCAGAGGTAGCAGTCGGGGGGGGGGGAGGGGGTGTCTGTGTACCTGTTGTCTTGTGGGCAGGTCCTTGACAGTGTCTGGCTTGAAAAAGGTGAAGTCCAGCATGGCCTGGAACAGACACACAGCTTTCTCCGAGTGGCCGGTCTGCCTGAGGAAATGACATTGCTGGAGGAAGATGGCTGAAGAGATGGAGTGCCGGAAATGGAGTTTGGAGTGGGGGGAATTGAGAGCGATAAAGTGAGAAACAGAAACCACACCATCAGTCAGGCAGTCCTTTGACACACACAAAACGCCTGTTGAGTTCCACACAACAGAGCTAATCATTACTGAATGAAAAATTGTCAGGTGAATAAAAGCTACCCATTCCATAGGTCACATGATGCAGCAGCTTTGCAAAATGCCTTTTCTTGCTCCCTACACATGTCTATTTTATTCATCAGATCATTATAATGTTCTCTCAGCCATCTCCAGTGTATGTTTCCTACACACTGATGCTGTAGTTGCACTGTCTGGTTCCAGATGTTTCTTGCCTGACACCGACGGCTTGACACATACATTCTATAAGGTAACAGTCAAGAAAACTCCCCCAGAGGAATGAAAGGAACCTTCCTATATAAGCAGACTGACTTCATATACAAACCGTCTGATTTCCTTTATAAGCAGACTGATTTCCTATATTAGCAGACTGATTTCCTATATAAGCAGACCGATTTCCTATATAAGCAGACCGATTTCTTATATAAGCAGACCTATTTCCTATATTAGCAGACCGATTTCCTATATTAGCAGACCGATTTCCTATATTAGCAGACCGATTTCCTAAATTAGCAGACCGATTTTCTAAATTAGCAGACCGATTTCCTAAATTAGCAGACCGATTTCCTTTATAAGCAGAACGATTTCCTTTATAAGCAGAACGATTTCCTTTATAAGCAGAACGATTTCCTTTATAAGCAGAACGATTTCCTTTATAAGCAGAACGATTTCCTTTATAAGCAGACCGATTTCCTTTATAAGCAGACCGATTTCCTTTATAAGCAGACCGATTTCCTTTATAAGCAGACCGATTTCCTTTATAAGCAGACCGATTTCCTTTATAAGCAGAACGATTTCCTTTATAAGCAGACCGATTTCCTTTATAAGCAGAACGATTTCCTTTATAAGCAGACCGATTTCCTATACTATCAGACATATCAGTGCATGTTCCAGTTCTAGGATGTGTACTGATTAGTCAATAGTGCAACTTCAGAAATCTTGGAATATGCACTATTAGACCACAAGATGGAGTGTGTGACCATCATTTTTATTGGAGAAATACTCAAATCAAAGAGAATGTACAAAGTCACCTAGAGAACACCAAAAATTCCACCAGCGATGAAACAGCTAAGCTGTTTTATTTGAGCTGCAGTAGGTGAACTATGTACCTAGCTAAACAGTTCCAGTATGTTCCATGCAATCTTTAATGATTTAAGTTTATGAAAGTGAGGCCCTGCTGTCAAACACTGAATCCATATATTACGTTACTATAGTATATACTAACATACCTAGTCATTATTGTATGTAGGCTGTTTCAGTGGGCAAAATAATCAACTTTCATTCAGTTGAAGCCAACACTTTAATACAGTCCTCCACTGAAACAGGAGTTCATTGCTGGAGTTCATTCCATCTTGATTATTGGTTAGTGGACGAAAGCCCTGACAGGAACTAAATAACGGTCTAATTGGGCTAATGTAGATGCAGCTGTCAGACGGCCAGGCCAGGACCAGTGGTCATATCATGGCTTAGCAGAATGGATACTGGCTGCCTCTCTTCCCGCTCTCCTGTCAGAGTGGTGCAGTGAAGTGGTGACCAAATACGAATAACGCATCTACACACAAATAACAAGACTAATAAGAAAAACAAATTCTGCGCTGAGCGAAATAATCAAGCTGATGCTTTCGAGGAGCAGTACACAAATTCGTGGGATAGTAAGAACTCCGGCTACGACGTCCGAAGAGCCGTTAAAACAGGCGAGGCGTGAATACAGAATTAAGACTGACGGTGAATGTCCACTGTTCCGGCGCGAATTCGCCTGCAAACGCGCTCTTGCCACAGTTTGCTGCTGGAACAACTCAAACGGTCGCACCGCCTTCCCGAGGTGCTTTGCGCAACAGTCAACTACGCCTTGAAGCCACTCATTGAAAATGAGTTGGATCCGTCAGAGGCAGCGGGCGCTGGAACAGTGGACATCCACCGTGAGTCCTATATCGCGGGTTCTGACGCTACTCCGTGTGGCGGGGCTCGCAACCTACCACAGAATACAAAGGCACACCAAGCTTCAAGTTGTCCAGCAAGTTGTAAACGCCTTCTGAGCAGACTTCAAGTCAAGTCACAACTGACCACGCTTGACAGCACCTGCTGTCACCGACGGCTGTGTGGTTTAGATCTCCATAGCTGCTAAGAGTAAAACCTTTATATGGTGAAACTGACTCAATGCAAGCAGGGACCATCTGGCTGGTGTCTTCACGGTCATCTTTGAGCTTTCCTTGGTAATACCAACTAGCTCTGTGTGAATCCCTGTGCCCGACAACCTAAAGGCATACTGAGTGTTGTCCAGAGTAGCCACTCGCATGGCAGCCACACTGAAGGTTTGCCCCAGAAGGTGAGACAGATCTGTCATGACTGGCCCCTGGATGGAAAATGAAATGCCCCTGGAACTGGCGTTGGGTTGCCAGTAGAGGGCTCTCTGCTAAAAAGCTTTCCTTACTCTCGGTGGTCACTAAAGAGCCAATGGCACTAATTGTAAGAGTTAGGGTTGTTTGTTACTTCAAAGGCCCTGTTCGTAGCCCACCCTCATCACAAAATGGTATCATCCCCAGCTTTCAATTAGCTCATTCATCCCTTCTCCTTCCCATAACAGAAAACAAGTCCTGTGTGCAGTCAGTGCTAGTCATGGCAGCAACACCTGTACTTGGACCATTTCCACCACACTCCACACTGCCTCTCCCCGCTGCTAAACAGTGGTGCTGATGTGAGAATGCTTTTGACGACCGCATAACGGTGTGGTCTTTGTCCACAAGGCACAGAAGGGTAGCGCGAACAGCGGCTTTCCTCGCCGAGGCCAAGCTACCTGTCATCGAAGAACGGCAAGCGTTGTGAGTGGAAGGTTCCCCGGCGCCCGTGCCAGACAGTTCTCTGTACAACCGCATGGCGGGCAGGGCCTTGCCATGCGGTATCTGACAGGACCCTGCACCGCATCCTCTCCCAAGCCATAAGTCTATGAAGCAAGCCTGCTAATTTATTATCCAACGGCTACCCAGCCAGCTGCATCGGTCTCTCCTTCAGCATATGTACACCGACTTGATTCTTTACACACACACACACTACACACTACAAGAGAGAAACAGAACCTGGTCATACATGACATAAACCCCACACACACATACATACATAGCTGTTCATTACCTACTCCTTATTCCTCCGAACTATATGGACATAAACCTGAATGAGTCAGGACTGGTACTCCCTGGAAATACCCACCTGACCAGCATTGGGATCAATATTGCATGTATTCCCTCTGTTATTGGCATTATTATCATATCGGATGAAATATCCACATGTATATGATTGGTCTCTCAATTCCTCCCACCTCTATATCCCCTGGTCATGAGGTGAAGATGTTAGGGAACAATGCTGATAGAGATGGTCTGTATAGTTGTTTTATGCATTCTGCTGCTTTATTACAAAAATCCTACTGAACTGTGCTATAGCTCTGCCACGCCCCAAAACATCTGGTGGTGACATCATGATACAAGCATTACCACTACAAAGGCGCTCATTAGCCGGCTAACTCAATTAACTTCAATTAAGAGATTACAACCTCCCGAAAATCCATGGCAAACGCTAATTATTGGAGTTGAAAGGGAACTCACACAGACAGACACCATTAGGCAAACACAGCAGCATAATTCAATAGTGCGCAGTCGCTCGCTCCCCGTCATCTAAAGCGGCTATCCGTGGGACGACGACTCATCATCTCCTCTTTTGCAATTTATTGCAAACCCCAGTTAAGTTCAGCGTCCGGACCGGACACAGAGACAAGTGGAAACACAAACCCTAACAAACGGCTGGCATACACCCAAACAAAACATCCTTCAAGGTGCATTCTCATAACCACGGGGGCGGACAGTGAGTGATTTAGTGCAAGTTTCAGTAACCCCGCCTGTTATGCGCTTTCTCAAGGGGGAACATCCTGTACAAAGCCACTGAAAACATATGCGCAGTGTATGCATGTTACGCCGTTACCTAGCATGTGTTCTTCAGTGCCCGGCAACGCATCGTGAGACACCATGCTCCCGTCCTGCACCGCCGATAGCGTGCTCAGACACTTGCCGTAGACGCCGTTGACCTTAGACACGGAGAAGGTGCTGAAGTGGCTCTGCACGAACAGCAGGTACTTCTTCCACAGGGGGGCACTGTTGGGATGCACGAACACCAGCTTCTTCCACTCTTTCAGCAGGACGGCGGGCTCCCACAGCTCTCTGCACAGACGCAGTCGCTCCAGCTTCAGCTCCACGCAGCCGGGGTTACTGTCCACTGCTCGATCCAAAATGGCCACCTTTTTCTCTAGCGTGGCCCGCACCGAGCTCTTCCGCCGCTCCGTCTCTGTCTCGGGGGGGTCGCCGAACGCCCCGGGGCCACTCGCCACCTCGTCCTGTAACACCGATCGGTAAAGTTACTTCAGAGTGTTAACCGTGGCCTTGTCTTTGTCGAGCCCGGCTGTCTTCCTGACCCAGGGGAACCTACCTGAAAATGGACGAAGCGGAGCCACGCGTGCGTGTCCTCCGGGTTTTCCCTCAGCCTCCTGTTGAAGTCCTCCACGCGTTCAGCCAGCATGGAGGCCGAGGGGTCCCTGGGAGCAGGAGGCAGTTCCTCTGCCCGGCCTCGCTCGGACTTCCCCTTCCCCTGAAGCCACAGGGATGTGGCCGAGTCATACACCCCCAGGGGGTTAACCCAGGAGGACTGTCCCGTGGCCACACCCTCCACCTCGCCTTCCAGACAGGGGGGCACCGGGATGAAGGGCAAATTGTTGGCGCCACCTTCCGGAGGGGGACCGGGGAGCACAGGTTGGCCGTCTGACCGCAGGAGCTGGCGGACGGTGGGAGAAAAGTAGCGGACAGGTCTGTTTCGCCTGTCCGACTTCTTCTTCTCTGGACCCGACTCAGCCCAGCTCACGGCCTGAGACCGTGGGTCCAAGCCCAGGGAAGAACAGCCTTTTCTCTTGTACCTATAAAGACATAAAAACTATTAGTCACACAGAGAACCAGTGGGCGGAGAATCGGAATGGAACGGCAGTTACGCAACGTAAAGGAGTCATTTAGGGTAAAGGGCCTTGCTCAAAGTCATCCAATCCAGCAACCTTTCCGTCACTGACCCAAAGCTATCTGCGCAAACATGTACACTGAGAACCTGTTCTATCATTGCTTTTATTAATTACATTCCTACTTCTTTGCTGTGAGTATGTGAGGATTTGAGTGTGTCTGTGAGTGTGTGTGTGTATTAGCAGGTATTGACCGCCGGTCTCTTAAGTTACAGATTAAACAAGTTGTAATTAAACTGGATAATCAACTGGACATGTGCCGGGACCTCAAATGGTTGCCCTTGTGTGGTTAAACGGAGAAGTCCAGGGAACAGTTCTATACCAAAACAGACGCACTGAGGATCCTGAGCAAGACATCGACACTGAGATGCACACCGACCTAAAAGACGTGAGGCAATAATATCCACCCCAGGCGGAACACGTCCTGCCCTCGTCATAATGAAACTCGCCCACTATGTACGGGGCTCAGAGCTCATATCTAGGAAGCACTCGGACAGGAAGGAAGCTCTGACTTCCGCTCTCAGACTGCGTCTGCGGGGTGCAGCCAGACAGAGGGACCAAGTAGAAAAATACGCATGTGAGAGATGGATTGCTGCAGAATTGAAGTCCGAAAAACCCTCGGTGCAGCTTTAGTTATTTGAGAACTGGGATTCTGTACAAGGCGTGACAGGTTAGACGCTGGTGGGGATAGAAAACGGGAGGGTGTGGCAGCGGATGGGAAGGTGGTGTGGCAAAGGTGAGGGTGTGGTAGCAAATGGGAATGTGGTGTAGCGGTGGGGAAGGTGGTGTAGCGGTGGGGAAGGTGGTGTAG
>JACXGJ010014791.1:0-14360 GCA_016801105.1 Esox niger
CTCACATCACAGCACTGCCCTCCGATCAGCACTCTGTACAACTCTCCCTGTCCCTCCCTCCCCTGTCCCTCCCTCCCTCTCTCTCTTTCCCTCTCTCAGCACTCCGTGCAACTCTCCCTATCCCTTCCTGTCTTCCTCCCTCCCTCGCTCTCTCTCCCTCTTTCATTATTCCCTCTAATGCGCACACGCACGGATCTATGGCTGGGTGACGTGCATCCGAAATAAAGATGAGAGAGTGAGAGAGAGGGGGAGGGAGGGAGAGAGAAAGGGAGAGAGAGTAACAGAAGGAAGTGACTTAAATCACAAGTGAAGGGACTGTGTGAAAAGAACCATCAGACTTTAAGAACAAGATAAGGTAGGCTGCTGCAAGGTTTCACACCAGCGGAGGTGACATGATCGTTTTCCGTCGGTCTCTTTGTATGTCTGCGGATGATGAGGGTGTTTGACAGCTGTTTCTGTAAATGCAACTTTCTATAAGAAAATGTTGGAAGTCGTATTTCATTCTAATCCTGGTGAAGGTTGTATAAGAATGCAGGGGGTCCTACAGAGGACAGTGTTAATTGGCTCCTGTCGGTCTGAGGCCAGTGGAAGGAACGTCGTAAACGATTTGTCTCATCTCATTTCACTTCAGCAACAACCCGTGGCTTGTTGAGCGCCTGCAAGCCTCATCGGGGTTGTTGGCCAGAGAATGAGCTCTCCTCTGGCCGTTGGTTGAGCAAACAATGTGATAAGACCTGACAAGATGTGCGTGACTTCTCGATTTTCCACTGTTTTCTGCCCGCAGGGTTTCTGAGATGAAACGCAGCCTTTCATGGACATTCTGATATGTTAAAGAAATATATGATGGTAATAGGGTGTTATACCTGCTGTATGATTGTGGAACTAGTCCTGCCATTGGCTGTGTCTGTAAATAGTGCCTTTTGCTTCATTAACCGATACCTGTCATGACCCTAACACAACATTTTTGTAAAGAATACTATTCTGAATAATGAAGATTATGATCACATTTGTATTTCATAATCAGAAATACGACGATTTTACGGAATTCAAAATAGCAGCTATCACGTGAAGCTACAGGGAATACGCAAATATTCAATATTTATGTTATCAAAATTATTTTGTTCTTTCTATACATTAAATAATATCCAGAGGACACCATGCTAACCATATAATAACTGAAATGGAATTATAAATAATAATACAAATAAGAACTAGCATAAAATACTATAGTCTAATGGTACATTGTTTATAATACTTACATCTTTTTTACTGTATCATACTGTATATCGTTCTTTATCTTATAGAGAAACCATTAATTGTTTGTGTTTTTAGTTTATTGCTGCCATCTGCTGTCTCAGAATATACCATATATTCTGAACAACTCCCCAAAAACAGTTACTTAAAATTTTGCAGTAACAGTGAAACTGTTGGACTCATTTACTTATTCACGGGTATTTCTTTAGTTTTATTATTTTCACATTATTGAACATCACTATGAAATAACACATATGGAATAATAAAACAACAGATCAGAATACAATTATATTTGGTATTCTTCATAGTAGCCACCCTTTGCCTTGATGACAGCTTTGTACACATTTGGCATTCTCTCCACTATCTTTATGAGGTAGTCACCTGGAAAAATTTGAAAGTCTTGAAGCAAAAATTTTCTAGCAATGCTGGTTCAGTGTGCCTTATGTTCTAAATATATCATGTCACCAGCAAAGCATCCCCACACCATCACACCGCCTCCTTATTGTGGAGATCATCCACTCTGTGTTTCACAAAGACACAGTTGTTAGACACAGAAATAGAACATTTGGACTCATCAGACAATAGGACTGATTAACAGCAGTCTATTGTCTGTAACTTGGCCCACTTTGTATTATTGGTGTCCTATAGTAGTGGTTTCTTTGCAGCAGATTGGCCATGAAAGCCTTAATCACACAGACTCCTCGAAACAATTGATTTGGGCTGCATTGTACACAAAGTACACCTCAGCCTTATTCTGTACTCTTTCTGTCTTGTTGTAGACTCAGTGACCAGACCCCTCAGAGGCAAGGTGGGACAGGAAAGAAACATAACCGCAATGTTCCCATCACCCAGCCACAGATTCACAAAGCTGCCTTGTATGTATATAAAACCTAAATTTACCTAAACATTTTTTCATGTTTGTATGTATCTGCCTAATTTCACATCTTATTTTTTAACTTTTCAATCATGAACATTTCTAATTGAAAATATATCTTCATCCGATGATGTATTCTTGGTCGATTAACCACACTCTATATATAACTTAGTTTGGTTGTTTATCATGTTGTGGTACTTGAAATGGTGAACTTACTTTCGTAGGCATTTTGCTCAGTATTTCTTTATTGATCTCATTTATTGTTAGCAGGTATCCACTGGAGGGCACTAACTACACATGTAAACTGGGTCTCCATGGTTCCAGTGCTGTGTGATTTACGGGTTGTCAGTGTGGTCAATGCTGTTTCCTTGTTTCATTGTTACACTTTTGTAATGTCCACTTGTATTTATAAATCCATAAATGTCTGCATTATGTCATAAAACAGTCAAGAAGTGACAGTTCACGACCTCACCCAGTTCAAACGTTTTCCTTGTTCATACAAGATTTAGAAAATGTTGTCATAGTCACTTCACCAGTGACTCAGATGATTCAGTGTTCCAGCATTGCTTAGTGTATTTTACAATCACTTACCATAATGATCCCATGGACACCCAGCAGAATTATCCTCTTGTCCAGAGTTAGATGACTAAACTTAGGTTTTGTTTTGATAGCAATATGTTATCCATATCTGGTACTTTTGTAAATACTACTAGACTCATTGCTGTCAGGGTCAGACTCCTTGTCATCCCCAATAAACATCCTGATACCTTTCACTGTGTCCTCTTGGTATTCTTGTTTCTGGTTGAAATGTTAAGGCAGTGTGTGACAGTTGTGTGTTTATTGTGTGCAAGGAATCCTTGATTAAACAGGAATTGACTTTGAGAAGAGCTGAGTGTGTTGCTATGTCTATTGCTATGACAACCAGTTGATAATAGCAATGTAGTGGTCACATAACGCACCCCCCTTATTGCTTAATTATACCTTTGGCTGGAGCGGTGTAGTCTGGCGCCCTCTAGGGGCTCGGTTTAAGGTCTAGTATTGTCCGCCAGTCGGTGTAATTATTTTGAGTGCCCCAATTACAGTTGCTGAGCATGTGAGTTTTGTTTGCCACCCCTGGCCTTTTCAAACCAATGAATGAATATGTGTTCATAAATTTACAATGTAATAAAGCTTGGAAATGTATCTGTATCCAGACCTGCTGACAGGTGTGTTCTGGGAAAGATAAGCGTCTCTGGTGTCTGTTAAAAGTCCTACATTGGTAAGGAGAGATGGCATTATTCAAGCCTCTTACAACACAGGTCAAGACAATAGAGGGGCTTAGACATGAACTTCTAAACCTATTTGTTAATGCCTAAATCATAAATGAACATAAATTCTAACATAACACCCTATATTAAGATGTTTTCTTCATCTAACCTCTGAGCCACAAAACACATTTCCCTAAGTAGGGACCTGCTAAAACATCTCACAATTTAGGGTCCTACGATTTGCCCAGTGACGTGGATCACACACACGCACAGACAAAATTACATTGCTGTCTTGTTTGAATGAACAAAATGAAGACATGTTCATCATGCATCTTTTAGCTTGGGTCTTTAAGACTTATTTAAATGAAATTATCAATTTCCTTTTGTGATGGTGTATTTCATGTAATGTAATATATTTGTTTTGGTGTTAGCATATTCAGGCCCAATCAGAATAATTTCCCTTAGTTAAGGCACACATTTTCCACCAATTAAAATGTAATGTCTATAACAAATGTGGCGTGCCGGCTATATGGTGCAGCACTTTAAAGCTGTACAATATACTGTGGTTTGGTTTCAGTCAAATTAAATGGGGCAAAAAAGAACAGGCTTCTTGTTATCAACAGCACAAAGACGGCAGGGCTTAGTGTTAAACATGGAGGCGATACAATCATTATATAATGACTCAGACAGTTCTCTTTCAAAGGAGAGTAATGACGGACTGTCCAGGGGGCCTGTCAGCATGGAGGTCCGGTGGCACTCTGGCCTCTAACTGACAGGGAAGAACACGTGGATGATCATCAAGATGCCTGTTCATCGTCAGGCTTTGTCTTTAAAAATGTACATAATATTGTGGGTGCAGGTGTGACTGGAAAGGGGACTACATAGTAGAGATATACAACCAGTTTAACAGGCATTTCATTTTAAACCTGCGAATACCAGTTCATCTAGATACAAATGGCAAGATTGTTCTGCATATCTGTAACTCTTCACCTGTAAGTTTAATAAATGCCCTAACAGAAAATACTGATGCTTGTTTATCCATTTTTTTGTGCGAACGCAGCGTTTCACATTTAATGCGTACAACTTCATTTTTAGTGCGCTGAACTATAAACAGCCTACTCAGCCTGGCTACTGTTATTGTCTCTCGTTAGTCTGACGTTATTTTTCTGCTGACAACAGCATACCGAGTTAAGGTACAAGATACCAGGTTCTGCACAGCATATGGACTATAAAGGTGACTAACTGAGAAGTCTTGGATTCTGGATGATGGTTGAACAGCTCACCCAGTGTCAGGCCATTTAGGAGTTTGTGCAGGTACATTCTCACTGCAGGATTCTTCCAGGTCAGAACACACCTCCTGTTGGATGTCGGCCTCCTCCACTCACCGTCACGATGGGTCAGCGCCAGTTACTGCAGTCAAAGTTTCCTGACAGGATAGTCACATGATTAGTGGCTTTTTTCAGGGCTGTGGCTGGTGCACAACCATGTCCTGTCTCCATGTGGACTTCACTTCCTGCTGGTTCGCTCTGGCATTAGGTCAGTAGCTGAAGGTGTGCGTGAGTGGTTCTACCTGCTGTCATTCTTCCTCGAGCCAGCCTTTGCCTGTGAATTGTCACCACTGCCTGCAGCACGTCGTCTGTTGCATCCATTAGCAGTGGTAGCATCGTCGACAACGTAGACAATCTTCAGGCTGCACACGATCTGGAGGTCAGTACGTTGTCCTTCCAAATGATTCTTTTGTAGCCTTGCCGGTTCTTTTCTCAGTGGCTTGGCAGTAATGGCCGCTAAAATATTTTTGTATTGGCGGGACGTCCTTGTAGCACTTTTTTTCAGTTCCAGCAGAGGACATCTTAACAATTTGGAATGAATGTCGGGCACCTTGATGAGGTCTCGGGAGGGCTGACCCTCTTGTACCTTTTATTTTAGCCAATGTACACAACCAAAACATTTCTGCATCCTTCAGAGACATTACATCACGTTTACCTTTTAGTAATTTAGCTGACACTCTTATCCAGAACAACTTACATTCATTATTGATTGCGCATATTTGGTTAATATGGTATTTAAAAATTATATTGCTTTTTTGAAGGGAGGAGAGGGGATTTATTAATCAAATAGAAGCTGGGGATAATTTTATGGCTTCATGGCCAGACTAGAAAATGTACCAGTCCCTGTACACCAGAGTTTACACTGTAACTCTAATAATGTACACCAGAGTGTCAAGAATGGTGTTGTGGTGGAGAGGAGGAACCAGGCGCAGGCACAGGGCGGCAGTCAATGCTAATCTTTTATTTTAAAAGAAACACCGAGCACTTTAAATAAACTGAAAAACAAGTCAACGGAACTCAACACTGACTTCAAAACACACTGTGACATGGAACAATGACTGACAAATGAGGGGAGCAGAGGAGAAACATTTAAACACATACTGATGACAATTGGGACCTGGTGTGAGTGACAATTGGAGACAAGACAAATGAGAGACCGGGGTGAGTTCATGAACCATGGGAAACCAGGAGCTGGCGACCGCCGGGGCAGCGGGAGGCGCTGGTAGCTCCAGGCGGGATGGGAGCTCCCCTACTGGAGGTGAGAACAGGTACAGCGGATCCTTAAAGCCCCATCAGTCCTCACTCCATCCGCAGGCCGAGAGGGCTTCTAATCGCCCCACCCGAGGTGTTGCCCTGTGCCTTGATGCCGGCACAGGGCATAGCTGGGGCACCTCGATCACCCCCCATATGAGTGGTGCCCCGGGCTCGTCCTCCCACCCCTCCGGGGATGGCGGCCGTGCCTTGGGGTCCTCCGCTTGCCCCCATGGCACCCGCCCAAAAAGTATTGGAGCTGAATTATGGACGGTTTGTGATGTCGCCTCCGTCGCGTTCCCCTCCTGAGATTGTGCTGAGCCGACCAGGAGTACAGCGGGTGACGGTAGGGGTTCTCCTCCTCTGTGTCACTGTCCGGGCAACCGAGGAGTTCCCCTACCGTACATCTCTGCCTCGCCTTTACTTGGTCCTTCATTGCGTCGGTCATTCTGTCAATGAATGGTGTTGTGTTGAAAAGGATGAACCAGGTGCAGGCAAAGGGCGGCAGTCGATGCTAATCATTTATTTTAAAAGAAACATCGAGCACTTTAAATAAACTGAAAAACAAGTAAACGGAACTCAACACTGACATCAAAACAAACTGTGACATGGAACAATGACCGACAAATGTGAGTGGAGCAGAGGAGAAACATTTAAACACATACTGATGACAATTGGGACCTGGACAAATGAAGGAGACCGGGTTGAGTTTATGAACCATGGGAAACCGGGGAAAGGTGGGAGATGACAGAGCTGTCCGTCACCTCACCATCACACAGAGTTAACAGCGTAACTCTTATAATGTACACCAGGGTTAACACTGTAACTCTCATAATGTACACCAGGATTAACACTGTAACTCTTATAATGTACACCAGGGTTAACACTGTAACTCTCATAATGTACACTAGGATTAACACCCTAAGCCTTATCATGAGAGCCGTAGGACCTTTAGTGAACATGTTTTGTTTTCCAAGCAAATTCAGCACAGCACATTTTATATTATTACCACGAAAATGTATAATTATTTTCAGGTGTGTAGCTATATATTTTCCAGGTGTATTATTAATATTAAATGGTCATTTCTTTATTTGATTTTGCTAGTCTTCACTAAGAAGTCCTATAATTACAGATTGCACTGAACATCTTTTTTCCTGAATTGATTTTAGTTTAGCCACTTTCTTCTCACTCTGTCATTATGTTCCTCACAGAAGACATTATATCTCCACTGCTTACGCTGAAATAAATGAGAATGCTGTTTGTATAAAGGAATTACCTCAGGACAGCCTAAGCTTAGTAATCATCGGTGACATGTTTTACTTTTATTATATGCCTTCAGATCTTCCATCTCGCTGTCAATGGTTCTCAGCATGGCCCCCAACTAATAAACTGATGAAATCACACTATGTGTAAAAATGTTTTTACATTAACTGACTAGCTATATCTTTCTCCTGCTCCTTCAGGTAACGCCTGTTATTTTAGTTTTGATCATGAAAACCTGTACCAAAAAAACACAAATATAACATTAAAACAACAAAATGACAAATATAACAATAAAACATAATTGTAAATATAATAAGAATTAAAAGTGTTACTGCATTATATTAGAGCACCTGTCAAATGACTGGCAGTTTTTTTAGAGGCTTTCCACTTTTACCAGTATTCCTTCTCCTCGGGTCATCTACTTACTCCATAATTAAGGCCATAATGAATTATGGTGAATTTATGTTAACAATAGTCTAAGCCCTCTTCATGAAATTAATCTTGTGTCTTACCTGCAGTGCTACTCCTCAATTCTACCACACGACTTTCACAGTTTTTCAGTGAAAGGACTTTGTATGTAAAACAAAGACATCAGTACTCACAAAAACAATCATAGAGGCTACAACAGAAATATTCAAAATGTATATATTAACCTCCATTTGTTGTTGTTTTGTTACTGCCAGATACCAAAGTGTATACATTCTTTCAACCCAATGCAGACCTAAAGTTGCTTGGTTGTTTGTTTTATGAGTTTTTTTATTGGGATGTGATATCAATAGATGTGTCTATCTAACTGGCTCGGCTTCTCTTTACTAACACTTTATTGAGGGATGTCATTCTACCTCATCTTGAATAAATGTGTATTTGCCCCGTTGTTTGTAAACGTCTTACTAAATTCTACCATCTTTCCTGTCTGGAAAAACTCAAACTAATAACCTACTGATTAAACTCAGACTCCATCAGAATAGCTTCAAAATTTCAGAATGACTTATGGAAATGAAACCTCCCCAAAGTTGTGATAGAGCTCCAACCTAGGTCTGTGTCGGTGGGTTACTGTTGTGGGGAGAGTATCAACCTTTCACATATGGGACTGTGTTGGTGTGTTACTGTTGTGGGAGAGTATCAACCTGTCACAAATGGGTCCTTGTCTGTGTGTTACTGTTGTGGGGAGAGTATCAACCTTTCACATATGGGACTGTGTTGGTGTGTTACTGTTGTGGGAGAGTATCAACCTGTCACAAATGGGTCCGTGTCTGTGTGGGAGAGTATCAACCTGTCATATATGGGACTGTGTTGGTGTGTTACTGTTGTGGGAGAGTATCAACCTGTCACATATGGGACTGTGTCGGTGTGTTACTGTTGTGGGAGAGTATCAACCTGTCACATATGGGACTGTGTTGGTGTGTTACTGTTGTGGGAGTGTATCAACCTGTCACATACGGGTCTGTGTCGGTGGGTTACTGTTGTGGGAGAGTATCAACCTGTCACATACGGGTCTGTGTCGGTGGGTTACTGTTGTGGGAGAGTATCAACCCGTCACATATGGGATATTAACCTGTCACATATGTGACTTTGTTGTAGGCTTACTGCTGCATGTCTATTCCATGTAGAGCATCTGTTCTGTTAGAATAGCAACAGCCTTTAATAAGGGTTGGTCAAACAAATAATACGGCATGGAAATATTGGATGGAAAAATATTTGTTTCTCCACACTGCCTCTCTACCCCTTGGTCACTTTCACTCTCTGTCACTCTCTGCCAGTATCTGTCACTCTCTGCCAGTATCTGTCACTCTCTGCCAGTATCTGTCACTCTCTGCCAGTATCTGTCACTCTCTGCCAGTATCTGTCACTCTCTGCCAGTATCTGTCACTCTCTGCCAATATCTGTCACTCTTTGCCAGTATCTGCTACAGTGCCAATATCTGTCACTCTCTGCCAATATCTGTCACTCACTGCCAATATCTGTCACTCTGCCAATATCTGTCACTCTGTCAATATCTGTCACTCTGTCCATTTCTGTCACTGTCAATTTCCGTCACTCTGCCAATATCTGTGAAAGTCTGTCGCTAAGGTTTCCTTTACATGTCCACAGTTCCAACATGTTTCAAAATGCGCTAGATGGCAGTCTTGCCTCACAAATCTACAGGTATCCTTTTTGAGAGAATGCAATGTAATAAACCTATATTAAATCTACACCCTATACAATTTGTCATGAGTAACATAAAAGTGATTGTAAAAATATATATTATGAACATTATGATTACATATCAGATAGTCAGGAGCTTATTTGTTTTAATGAAAACATAATATTTAGCTAAATGCTCCAATCTTAGAGTAGGTTAGAGTAGATGATTGATTTATTGTAATGTGTCAAAGATCATATGCTTGTATTTCGAAAAGAACAGAACTGACAGTGACAGAAGGAAGAAAATTCCGGAAACAAATAATAATACAAATACAAGCTTTTCTTTACAAAAGACTATAGTATAGACGGTTTGGGGATGGGGCTGTGGGGATATTTTGAACATATTCCAAAGTGGTCACTCAACAACACTAATTTCCTCAGCCTTTCCCGATTGTTTTACATTCTTTGCAGGCAGAACTTTATATACTCAGATTGATATTTCATAACCATGAGGTTCAATCTGCCATTGTATCCACCTATAAATAGTGATTTATAAATATTCCTGGATGAAAATACATACTTCAGGTGCACTTTAGGTGAAAGTAAGGACCTAATCAAGTTGGGAAGGAAGAAATCATCGGAAAACTGTTCTAAGATCTGGGAGGTGAAATCATTGATGTTCATTATCTCAGAACTATGCTCTGCACGTCAAACCTTTTAGTGCCTTCGTCTCTAAATGTCAGTGTGGATTTGTATGTAGGACTGATGCTACAGAAGTGACAACTATGAAATAGGAGAGTGTGGAGGGTACAATTCATTTCTGAGCTGCCTGTTGGTGTGTTTCTGTGTGTGTTCATGACTGTGTTTCTGTGCATGTATGTGTGTGTGTGTGTGTGTGTGTGTTTGTGTAAGTCTGTGTTTTGGTGTGGCAGAAGCACAACCATAGACCACAACCCCA
The DNA here is from genome assembly GCA_016801105.1 of Esox niger. NCBI lineage: Eukaryota > Metazoa > Chordata > Actinopteri > Esociformes > Esocidae > Esox > Esox niger. The sequence goes on from JACXGJ010014791.1 coordinate 10,300, forward strand.
ATGGTAAGCCACGCGTTTGTTAATTAAAGTACATTTCTGTGTTTTCACGTTGACTGAAGTACTTTTCTGTGTTTGCTGCATATTTATATTCACCATGCAATTTCCTCACAGCCCAGTGGCCAACAACAGTTCATTTGAATTAAACTAATTAGCAAGTGGGACTATGGGAGCGAGTCTGTCCTCTACAACATGGTTTTAAACATTTTTGTAAGTAGATGGATTTTAACTAGACAGAGATTGAGTGAGAGGATAATGAATAAAACATAAGCCCTTGGGGTCCAGATTATGTCTGCGTGGCTTCTCTCACTCCTGGGTTATTGAAATGAGGTTTAGGAAATCACTGTGCAGAAGGTTTTCACCTCCTGTTTTTGTCTGAGTCCATGGGAGGCTTCGTTATGAAGTCATAATGAACATTGTGATTCAATAACATGTTGTCTGGAGCATAAAGACAGTCACAAAGGCAGGAAAATACAAAGACCATCCGGGATACGAAGAGATGATAATTACTGATTTCAACTTACATTTTTGGAATACAGAGTAAAAGAGAAAACGTGCTTCACCCTCCCATGAATTACGTAGAGCACAGTGTGTTTGTGAAAGTTATTCTAATGATTCATTAATATTATGCTGTGTCTGTGTCTGCTGTATCAATATAAATGTGAATTGAGCACGGACAGTTCAGATAGGAAGCCTGAATGGTCATTGGTCATCGGCATAACAGATGACGCCTGGGATCGCTCCAATCACAATAGTCGATTTCATACTATTTCATTGTCAGGGTACTCAGACAGATGTGAGCTGGTCTACTAGCATGCAGGTGCCCCACCACCCACCCCTGATTCCACCTGTTTGGTCCTGCATTTCCTTATCATCAGGGCAATCGGGACCATGTACCTTGTTCATTGCCTGTGGGAGTAGCTATTAATGAAATTATGGTATTAATATCATTATTAGTTTAAAGGTATAAATGATTGCGGTGCTAATAAATGGCAAAACTTAAACATGCCGTTTTCTGTCTGAATTTTTTTTAAAGGGCCACTGTGCAAAATCCTGCCTCTAAACAATAACACAACTTGTCTCCTCCTCATGTTCCCTTGCTGAACGAGATTGATATATTACTAGCTAATCCAGGGTGGTTTTCGGTGGGAAGGATTGCACTGCAAATGTCTACAGAGTACACAAATTAAGGATTAATTAAGGATTAAAAGTCATTGTAAACTATTAGAGGGACCAACGAGCAAGTTTAAATGGGGAATAGTTGAGGCACTCTGATATATTTTGTAGAAAACATATTTTAAACATTACCATAAACATTACTACAGATGTTTACTGGTCATTGTTGCTTGTTTTTATGCTTGTAGTACAGTACATATTGCCCCTTTAAATCAGTAGAGACACAAAATGAAGACATATTCCAAATGTCTTTCTCATAGCTACAAATGCTTCCTGAGAGTTGCTGAAATGAAACAGGACTATGGATCCAACAGGATATGAAGCAATTTGGGAAGAGCGAATATAATTCAAATGCTTTGAAGTGTGTTTGAGGACTATTTAAGCATTTGAATGGCGTAAAGAATGGAAAAGGATATGGAATCAAATTTAAAAAATCTTGACGCAGAAACTTCAAATACTCTCAGAAATATTGAAATACCCTTAAAGTTGTGCCAACGGTCAATGTTTACAAAGATATGACTAGATAAAACGTGTACAATCAATGATTCACTTAATGGCAAGATGGTTTGGAGCACAGCAAATTGAAACAGTAAATTATTACCATCTATTGCTAATTTATTTCACACGGAGGTAACTACATCTGCTAACCATAGAAGTGGGGGACACTGGCAATGTCTTCCAACATGGAGCAGGTGAACAACAAGGCAGAGGAGGAAATCAGACCCCTGGACAGTCAAAACTACAAACTGAGTTACTGTGAGCCAACACGCATAATATAGTATGATCAAAAATATTAATGCATACTATTTTCAGAAATACCAAATCTGAACACTTAATTAGTCAGGTATTTATTGTTGCTGAAGTTGTTTTGAAATGTCTTAAAAATATACTAAAATACCTGAAAGTGTTTTGGAACCCAGGCTTGTGTGTGTGTCGATAAGTGTGTGTGTGTGTGCGCGCATCTGTGCTTTTGTGTGAGTGTGTGTGTGTGTGTGTGTGTGCCCAATATTGTCGGTATGAATGCCATGTGATGATGCATTTCCAGGGTCTGAGTGCATTAGTGTTTGACTAGAGGCACTGCTGCATTTTTGATCGGCCAGGCGGTGAAATATTCTGATCTGTCAGCCTGACAGGAACCTTAAGCAATGTGTGCCAGTGTGGAGGCGGAACAACCAGTCCAATAAACACATACGGTATTACTTCTGGGAAACAGAGCACACACGTGGGCGGTGTTCAACTGGAGTTGTGTGTGTTTACTGAAAGATAACAAGTGGGTAAAGGTCTAATGATCCAAATAAAACATCACATTCCTAAAACACCACTCCACAATCAGATGACAGAGTGCTGAAGTGTCCTGGCTTCTGAAGCTGCTCAGAATTTTCAAAATGAGAGGTGTTCATGTTCTACAGGTTCTGCTGCTGCTCTTCCATTTAGGAACATCTGAAGATGTGTCCTCTTGCCCACAGAAGTGCAGCCAACTTGACTTGTGGTCGGAGCTCAAAGATCTCCCAGACCTAGTGAACATGCAGAGAGCAGAGCTGACCGTCACCCGGTCCGACCTACAAGTCATTAAAAGGACTGTGGAGAAGCTGACAGCACAGAACTCAGGTTGTAAAAGGATACTCTACCAACAATATCACTTTGCTGAGAATGAACCTTCCATTTTGATGGTTTTCATGGTTCACATTTGATTTCAGTGTTGGCGTTCAGACTGGCGAGTGTTGATGGACAGCTGGAGGCAAGGAATACAGAGAATGCAGGTGAAAGGAGTAGTTTTTATGGATTGTTTGGTCTCAGTGTGGTCTCAGAAAGTAGGGAGAACAGAAACATCTTGTTAGACTGTCCTAATGTTGTTAATGTAGTTCCTAATCATTTGTTTTCTGCTAATGTTTGTGTCCTTTCTGGGAATAAATACTTATTGAGCAAAATAGCATCTGCTCAGAGTGACATCAAAAGACTACAGACAGAGAACACAGGTAAAAGAGAACTAATTTGCAATGATCTTAATATGACTGATGAGATAGTGAATGTGTTTTACCAACCATGTTATTTACCTCCATTCACAGAAAGACCCAAGGTGGCCTTTTCCACGTCTTTAGGAAAAACTGGATCTTATGGGCCATTCAACACTGCCACCACTGTGGTCTACAAGCACATCTTCTCAAACACCGGCAACCACTACAATATAAGCACAGGTACCAGACAGATTGTATTTAATATGGACCATGGCCACAGGTTCCAGATGGTCTGTATTTAATGTGGACCAGGGACACAGGTTCCAGATTAACTGTATTTTGATGTGGACCAGGGACACAGGTACCAGACAGTCTGTATTTAATGTGGACCAGGGACACAGGTACCATAAGGACTGTATTTCATGTGGACCAATGACACAGGTACCAGACAGATTGTATTTAATATGGACCATGGCCACAGGTTCCAGATGGTCTGTATTTAATGTGGACCAGGGACACAGGTTCCAGATTAACTGTATTTAATGTGGACCAGGGACACAGGTACCAGACAGTCTGTATTTAATGTGGACCAGGGACACAGGTACCATAAGGACTGTATTTCATGTGGACCAATGACACAGGTACCAGACAGATTGTATTTAATATGGACCATGGCCACAGGTTCCAGATGGTCTGTATTAAATGTGGACCAGGGACACAGGTTCCAGATTAACTGTATTTAATGTGGTCCAGGGACACAGGTACCATAAGGACTGTATTTCATGTGGACCAGGGACACAGGTACCAGACAGTCTGTATTTGATGTGGACCAGGGCCTCAGGTGCCAGACAGTCTGTATTTTATGTGGACCAGGGACACAGTCACCAGACAGTCTGTATTTGATGTGGACCAGGGCCTCAGGTGCCAGACAGT
>JACXGJ010014792.1:0-14359 GCA_016801105.1 Esox niger
AAGAGAGGCCTCTATGTACCTCTATGTACTTGGGTCTCCCCAGTTGGAGGAAGGTGTTGGTTGTTGCCTCCAATTGGGGAACCTATTTAAGTTGATTGTTGGATCACACTGGGGTGGTTCATTTTGGTTTGCTGCTGTATGCTACACAACCTGGTCACAGGAGCTGTAAGTTTGTTTTGTATCTTTCTTTATTAAAAACCTGTATAAATGTCACCCTTTTGCCTCTGTGTTTCTGTCCTTGAACCAGCCATGTGACAGACTGCTGTAACATTGTAGACATTGGAAGGAAAATGAAAACATGATGGAAGGTTAACATTTTTTACTCATGCTGAATAAAAGGCTCCCCTGACTTGTTTGTGTAAAGACTGTTCATGGATCCAATCTGGATAGAAGCTCACACCCCCCCACACACACAGTCCACACTGTAAAATAAAGCAGCATTTTGGAACGTGACTAACTACTTGGAAAGCAAAATGAGACAGGAACGTTTGTGACCTTCCTTGATGTGGAAGTGGGGCTAATAATAATGAGTGTCATTGTCATCTGACTGAAACTAGCCAATAACAATACTGGAACATGACACATTTGTACCGCGAATAGAGACAATCTAATCAACCCAGTTACACTAGTAGATCAGAGTCTCTGACAATTTTCAGAAAACCTCTGCCACCACCGCTGTTGTCTGTAGTCTTTTGTAAATGTTTCTTAATGTTTATTATGTGTCTTATTTTCTTTCCAGCACTGACTTTTGCCAGTAGCAAACTTGCGGATTAGTATCAATTCACAATTAAGCTGTGTGGTTGTTTCATCTGACTTGAGATGCAAATACAGTAAGTTGTTCTGGATAAGAGCATCTGTAGAAGGACTAAAATGTGAATGTAAAATATAGTCCTTATGTTGATGTCTTGGTTCCATAAGGTTTATTGACAGTAGAATAGACTGAGTTGTGGTCAGCAGGTTACTGATCTAGGTATAAGTCACTCCGCACGCGCACACACACACGGTTTTGCTACATCATGAGGACACCTGACTAGGGTGCCTAATGGGTACAGCACTTTCTACAAGGTCTACACACAAGATCTAAACTGATCCAAGTTCATTTTGCTGATGTTGTCTTAGAAATGACTTGAAATATCAAGATTCATGAAACATTTTCAAGTCCGGCTGATTACCATGTCAGACTCACGGGGACTGGGGATGTCATCACACTTTGCATACTATTTGCATACCATGGTGTGAGATTTCCGTGGGGACCTAGCGTTCAGGGGTTCACAACATTCTAATGCTTTTAAATCCATAGGTTTAAATAGACTCTGGGCTTAGCCCACATTCATCGATTAACTATTACACTCTTAATATGTTCACCTGGCACAGCCAGAAGAGGACTGGTCACCCCTCAGAGCCACGTTCCTCTCTAGGTTTGTTCCAACATTTTCGGCATTCTTAGGGAGTTTTTCCTAGCCAATGAAGTTCAACACTACTGTTGTTTGCTCCCTGGGGTTTAAGGCCGGGTTTTTTGAGAAAGCACTTTGTGACAACTGCTGATGTAAAAAGAGCTTTATAAAATAAATTTGATTGATTGAAATAAAGAGGGCCCAAATAGAAAATAGGTTTTTTCACTGCTTAACCAAACTTTTCCTATAAGTTTCAGAAACTACTTGGTTTGAAAAAATTCCAACAAGAATGGTCAGACCAGTCATAACACATTGGATGTGGGTTGCTACCATTTAAAACAGTGTCTCTGAGAAGCTAAACTTAATGGCTTCCCAGCTTCTCTCTCTAAGTGCATCAAGAAATACCTCAATACTTGCAACACACTGTGATTTTCACAGGACTTTGCCAGATTTGACTCCATTGATCAGCTTCTTTTCCACCTCCTTAATATCATCACAGTTTCATGTTCTCCGCTAAGTATGTGACAAAACAAAATAAAAAAGTAGTTCATCTTGGCATTTTCCAAAGAAAGAAACAGAAATGTATAATGCTTGGATTATAATTGATGTCTATTGAACTGACGTTTACTTAGCATGATACTAGAGGATGCTAAGACAGAATTTCATGTGTTACTGATCTAATGGACCATGAGTAGCTTAGAAACACTGAACAGAGTAATCCTGAGTCAACCTCAAATGAATTATAGGGATGTTCTTCTTACTCCAATTATGTGAAAGCATACTTGTGGTTAGCATATCATTTTACATTATTTTATTCAGGTTTTCCCCTTTTTATTAAAGCAGTTTGGAATAGCACCTTTCAAATTGAAAAAAAGCTTTGTAAAACTCATAATTGTTTGCATTTACATTCTATTTGTGTTATTACTTCTATGAAATTGATAAAAGACCAATGGAATATACTATAAATATGCATAGCAGGTAAAAGTTACCATTTAATCAGAGAATAGATTTTTTTTATACAGATGAATTGATTAAAAACTGGTTACTAGTTGCAGTTCCAATCAGATATAGACATGCTCAAATTTGTTGGTACCCCTATAGCTCATCCAACTGGCCCTGGCCGTATCAGTGGAAACAGAAACAAATCTGGACTTTAGGGTAAAACACCAGTGTTTGGCACCAATGGAAATGTGGCATTAGAGTCAGAAATTGGAGCCAATGCTTCCCTTGTCATATGAACTGTAGGAATACCTTTTTTCTGTGGTTCTTCACTGACAGATTCATCAGCATCACTGGCCGGTAGTGCATTCTTTGGCCTTGAGGGTCCTTTCAGGACAAAATAAGGAAACGTAGATATAAAGAATTACTCATTTAGGATACAACACACTGATAACAAGAGTAATGTTGCAGGTGTAATGTATATGTCACCTGAATAAGAGTAGGGAAAATAGTTTTGGGGATCCAACCCCAGGGTCATTGTGCGGTTGTGGTGACTGTATTACTGCCACATCCCCCCTGCTACTCAGGTGTCGATTATCACAATAATAATGCAAACAAAAACAAACCCTGTCTGAATTTCCAAAAATGTATCTTTATAATTTTATTTACCTTTATCAACTGTGGCCCAATTATAATATATGGATGGAATTATCTTGTTTTTAAAATTCACTGTTAGGCTATAATGTACACTGAAGACCGTGTGTCCTGATAAGTTGGGGCTGGACATTTCATTACCTGTGTGTGAACCTCCATATTGTTTTGATTAGTCCGCATATCTGCAAAAAAGTGCAATTATGTCACCAGTTTGAATATATTGCAATATAAACATTCTGAAGCATATTTACCAGAACAAATCAGTGAGTTATGAATACAAAAGTGAACAATAACGTGTTTATTGTTTTGCTAATATATAACTATGGTATGTGCAGTAAATAGGAGTACATGCAATTGGTTGAAACAAGTAATTTTAACACATAATTTTTCTATTAGGTAGGTAGGTCGGTCAATTCAGATCACTGATTTAACTAGCTAGCCGAGACATAACATGGTATCATTACTGTAACAAGCACATGTCCATGGGAACGTGCGAATGGCCAAAATCTAGCTAACATAATTAGCATAATTAGGTGGCTAGCTAACTAAAGCAAGATCGAAATAACTATTACACAATACACCCATTTTGCAAAAACACTTTAAACATACATAACATTGCTCAAGCACATTACTCCAGTCATTTTGAAGATTTTTCAAGTTTTTCCACTTAGTGTGACTAGCAAGCTACTACTGTGCAACACTAGCTAGTATCCATGTAGATAACTAAAACGTAATGTGTCAAACAAACTGTTAACGTTAGCCACTAAGTCAGCATTCCTATATGTGAAGACACTTACCATTAGCTAGCTAGCTAATACAAATATTGTAACTTACCTTCAAAGGTTTCCATAAATAGTCAAAGACAAAGAACGACCTGCCAGCCAAATAACCCACAACTAGAGTGAAGGGACAGGAATGCGTGAGATCGCGCCTCCCGCCAGATACATGAGCGCGGCTGGTGAACGTAAAAGAGTGTTGGGGGATCGGGTTGGTAGTAATGGGGACCGAATATGTCATAACTTTGTGTTGTAGCAAGACAAACCTATTAAACCAGTAAATATGAGGACGGCATTTCATGATCAAAATACTCTGTGCAGACGTATGTATGCATAAAATAACTTCCATAATGTAAACGGCATAAAGATACTTCTATAGGCTAATCTACACTGTATGACCAGTCTGTGTTAAACTCCATCAATGTTTCTGGCATGCAGCTAAAAGCATATGCATATTAACACATAATAAATGAAAGAAGTGACACATCCGATTTGGATCAAAAAGCAATTGTCAAAAATAATACAGGAAATCCAATTTTTCAATGATTTACAGTATCAGATATTTTGTTTATATGTCATCAGAGAAGAGAGGGATAGAGACCGTGGGAGCTTGTATGTAGGCATCACCATTCGCCAGTCCGAGGAGGATGGCAGAGAACTCAGAGTAGTTGTGACACTGTCTAGTATTGGGTACGACCACCTTTTGCCTCCACAACAGCCTGTAACATTTACTGTGTTGTACGTTACAGTAGTAGGTGCTTCTGCACACCATTGTTATAAATGGCTGTTACAGTATTTGGCCCTACTAGATGTCCCCTGGCAACTGTAAGTGTCCTAATTGGGAACTGGATGCATCTAGGAGTGTCAACATCCCAGCCACTAAGTGGTCGACCCTGCAAACTCACAGAGCTGTGTCACCTATCATCTGTACATCACTCACCACAGAGTATCAAACTGACTCTGGAAGCATCATCAGCGTTGGGAGCTTCATGAAATAGGTTTTCATGGCTGAGCAGCTGTACGCAAGCCTCACTTCAACATGAGCAGGGCCAAGCTTTGGCTGGAGGGATGCAAAGCACACCGCCACTGGACTCTGGAGAAGTGTAATTGTTCTCTGGCCTGATGAATCATAGTAACTCTGATTTACAGACCTGATCATTCTTTTAAGTAGCCACTCATTTAGATCATTTGGGTAGTACTGTTAAATATTCAACCATATTCACTAATAGTCTTCTGCCTAAATTACATAGATGCCTTTGGAAAATAAGAAAGTATAGGTCTTTAAGTTTATTGTAGCCTATATTGTAGTTGCTATTATAATAATCATTATAATTAAATAGGCAATGACATTTTTTCTTATATGTATTTTTTGTGTATACATTTTTTGGGGGATACATAAATGAGATGGTGCATCTGGAGAAATGTCATGCAAATGTTGTAATAAATAGATAAATACTAAGCAGGCTTTTTTGGGACATTAACCTTGCATACATTCTATAAATATAACAAAAGAGCAGATTAAATAATGAGAAGTAACAAACACAATGGTAAACAAAATTTACAACTAGGACGCACACACTTCATCATAAAAAAAATTCACACCGATTTTGTCCGGAAATCACCCCCATAGGGACATTTCACTCTTTTAAAAAAAGTGTTCTCCTGATGATTGGTAAGAGTTTGACCGTGGCGACCTGGATTTAGGTTCCAATGAGCATATACGTCCCACCAGTGTTGGTGTGCTGTCAGGGTCATGTCCTAATGAAGATACACACACACACACACACACACACAGACACACACACACACACACACACAAACACACATTAGAAGCAACATTAGAAGCAAAACTAATTCCATGGAGGCCGAGTGTCTGCAGGTTGTCACTCTTGCCTGGTTGAAAATTACGATCACTAATTACTAAGGACCTAAACTAACCTGATTTTCTAGGTCTTAGCTGGACACCAATTAAAAGGACGACCAAACAAAATGAGCTGACACTACACCCTCTGTGGAATGTGTCTATATGTGACTATATGAGGAAGATCTATCCTGCATTAAATCGGCCCCTTCTTTTTAACAACCATATTTGGATGATTTCTAGTCAGAAGAACAGTAGACAATAACAGCTACACAAGCCCCTAGACAAAACTAAAAGCAATAATTACTGTGGAAATACAAATTAAGGTCTTGATATTTTTGGTCGTATTTCACAACTTGGACATTTTGGGTTTTTCAGGCATTTCTATAATAGGTATCTTCAAGTGTTGTATAGCTCTGTAATCACAACACTCTCAGCTACAATAAAAACGCATAAAAACAGGCACATTTTAGAAAATACATATTGGAAGGGCAAAGTAAATGTTCTATGCAGAACATGTCTTAGATTAAAAAAAGATTGGAGCCATGAATAACTTTGGTTTCAATATGTTTTTGCATTCCTCCATGCATTTAGTGACAAGTAGCAATGTGTTACTATCAAATAATTGAATAATATATTTATTTTAACCCAACATTCAAATCAAAACATTTTTAAAAAGGTTATTTACACCAAACTGCCACTAGATGGCAGCAGAGGACTGCTAGTGAAGTTGTAAAGTCTAAAAACAGTAAGGCCCAATCCCAATATCCCCTCTAAACCCTAAGCATACATGATGATTGTGGACTTCAGGAAGCGGCAGAGAGGGGGTCACGCTCCCATACACATCGGTGGAGCTGAAATGGAGAGTCCCCGAATTCAAGGCAGTAAAAATAACACAAAAACACCTAGACTTAGACAGGAAATTATTACTAAAAACAAATGCACTTCAACTCAGGACTTTGTGAATCCAATAGACTTTAATGACAATCATACAATATTGACAGACATCAAAGCCAGGTCCTTCTGCAGATACACCCCTAATGTTCTAAGTCTGGACCATGGCTTTTATACAGAACTTTCACACATTACGCCATCTGACTTTGTCTGGTTGGCAACCCCCGAGTGGGGTGCGATTCTTATCTTCTACCTCCCTGAATGCTCGTAATTTGCGACAGTAATTCACATCCTCCTCATGGTTCATACTTGGGTCACGTCCATCATTGTCCACAAAGTAAGTGTTACGTTAAGCTCATTGGCCACACTCAGGTCATCTCTAATCACAGAGTACGCTTTATGATCAGCTCATGGGCCCCACTCAGGACACCCCAACAGTGGATACAAAGGCAGTAAACTTTAGAAATGCCCCTCTTTGGCCTCAAGGTAACTGCCTGCTCATAACTTTCTCTCAGCATAAGACACATAAATTATGATGAACATAGAAATTGTCTGTATGTGTCATTCATCCTATCCCAGAAGTCATTTACTGTGAGTGTGGATTCCACATTAATATGTTTATAATAAACCTATGTGATTATACATAGCACATTACTATTTTCATAAGTATGAGGTTATATATGGATTTTATAGCCTGGTGTATTTACCTCCAGTTTTGTCCTGATTTGTTCTCCTCCTGTATGTTCTAAAGAGGAGCTGTGGATGAGGAGTTTGCATGATCAATCTTACATGTGTGTTTTCTATTCAGGCTAGTCATATAATGTAAAATGTTGCATCCAATCAGATGGATGCAACACTCTTGAAATAGCTAAACTATTGATGTGTGACCACAGGACCCTCAAACGTGTTGTTGTGAATAGTCAACTGGGTTACGACAAATGAATGGAGATGAAAAGACGCAAATTAACTGCAAAAGATTTGGGAAGAATTAAATATGAAACTACCAGGAACCCATTATCCTCCAGTGTCATCATATTCCAGAACTGCAACCTACCTGGAGTGTCCAGAAGCCAAGGTCAAGAAAGCTGAAAGAAGACCACCACTGAATAAGATTCACACGTTGAAGGGTCTAGATTGGGCAAAGAAATACCTGAAGACCTGAAGATTTTTCAAAGGTTTCATGGACAGATAAAATGAGAGTGACTCTTGATGGACCAGATGGATGGGCCTGTGGCTGGATCACTAATGGACACAGGGAACCACTTAGAGTCCGGTGCCACCAGGTAGAGGAGGGTACTAGTATGGGCTGCTATCATTAAGGATGATGTAGTTGGACATTCTTCTATTCACACTAGCAAAGACATTCAGCTACATTGACAATACATTGCAGAGAATGTTTAGTGGTGTAGCACAACATGAGATGAGATGTGTGCTCCATTTGTAAACTAAAACAAGCAGTCAGGAATACTTCAGTGACTGGCAGAACTTATTCAAGTCACTAATGAGGATAATCCTGATTAATGATTATCCCGATTACGGAAATTCTCCCTGAATATGACATCATCTATTTTCCCCTCCCTAGTCCCTATTTCTGCAAATAATCTGCTGGTAGCCATTAGTTAATACATTGAAAGCAACATGCTGGTTAGTAGTTAACTACAGGCTGGTCTCAATGTTTGATTTTGCCAGTCTTTTTTATACTGTTTTACCTACGTTATTGCTAAATATTTAGGAAACAGTGTGGTTCTGGTAAACTTCAGCAAATGGAGCTGCAGGTCATTCATGTTGTGTCATAATCCCATTCTGGAATTTGGAGCGAATACTGAAATCACGTGCAAAGAACACACGCTTGACTGTCGTACAGTCGTACAAAAGACAGAATTGTTCAATCAATCACATAAAGCCCTTTTTACATCAGCACTTGTCACTGCTTTTATAAAACACCCAGCCTGAAACCCCAGGGAGCAAACAACAACAGTGTTGAAGCAGAAGGGCTGTAATCCCTGAGAGGGGCTGTAATCTAGGAGGGTTGGTCAGGGGGTGACCCGTCCTCTTCTGGCTGTGCCAGGTGAACATTTAAAGAGTAACAGTTGTAATTAATAAATGCATGTGGGCTGTTTCCAGAGTCTATAAAACGTAATCCAGGTCAGAAGCGTGACCAGATTGACAAGGTCAGGGAAAACTCATGGGTTTGGGGGGTCAGCAGAGTGGAAGCTGGAATTGTCAGGTATCGTCTTGATCTGCAACACAACCAGGAGGACAGGACAGGGGCAGCAATGAGTCTTTCGAGCCAGGTAATAGAGAGGTGTGGGCAAAGACCTTGTGTCGTCTTAAGTTTAAATGGAGCTGGAGACAAGGAAAAATGTAATGAGGGCCGAGTATTGCCAGCACTGTTCCACCCTAATTGCACAATGGGGGCAACGGAACTACAACAACAAGCCAGTAACTCCGCCTCCAAATGGCATTGGAGAGGGCATCCTATTGGTGATGAGAGCCCAACTGGCAAGACAGCAATGATGGACAATATCAAGCCTTTCTGTTTACCTTCACACCCCTGGGCCAGACTGCACTTATTAATCATAGATATAATGAAGCGTTGAGTGTTTAGTAGACACTTGAGTGTTTGCACTGAGTCTGGATTTCTACAGATCATTCCACATTAGTGGAGGTCTATGAGAGCTTTTTCAGTTTTTTCTCCTAGTCACCGTCCCATGTTTGCAAATCTTTTACAAGTGTGCAACATTTTACACAACTACAAAATTGTCACATCCTGGCTATGCCCCTTGCCATCTCTGCACAGGGATAGGGCCATAGTCAGGACAGGACAAAAGGAGATGCCTCTAGGCACCTCTATTAAAGTTCGGTCTCCCCAATTGGATGCAGGTGTAGATCGTTGACTCCAATTGGGGAACCCATTTATGTTGAATGTTTGTCCACACTCTGTGTGGATCATTTTGTTTTTTTTGGTTGCTGTGTACCCATTGCCAGTAGCTTCTATTGTTTTGTTTTTTTATTTTAAGTAGAAGATGGATTTCTACCACCACTACATCTCTGCACCTGTGTCCTATCCCCAGTTGTGTTTTTTGCTAATTATAAGCCTGGAAGACGTATTTGGAACATGTGGTTTACAAAACTGTTATCATAAGGTTAAATTAATATTTATTTAATATTTTATTCAAAGAAAATGTCCAATTCCCTGAGATTTTCCATGTTGAATCTTTCTCTCCAGTCCATCTGTGAGTTTGCATAGATTTGTAGTCTCCTTCCACTTGACATTATACTCCTGTGTAAGTTCAATGTCTTCTTGCAGTAAATGAAGTAAATAAACAGTAAATGTAGTAAATAAACAAAAATACTTTACAATATCTCTTTAAATAATGCTTGGCTCAAGGAAAAATATTGCAACCATATCTCTCTCATTCACAATAAATACATACTGATACATATTATTCCATACTGCTCCACCTGAACACACAGGCTATTTTTTTAAAATTAGAAACAAAAAATTAGAATACAAATCCAGTTCCTTTGGGTGGCCAAAAAAAACTGAGATTTAAGTTAAACAATCCAAACTCACATGAAACATGAAATACTTGTATTTATTATAGTGTGTTGTTGACAATTAAGGCAATTACAATTTTTAACCCAGCTCATCTCTCAGTGTCATCACTTTTCTGGCATGCAAATAACTGTTGCAACAATTCTTTCTCAGGGTTTTCAGTAAGGCCTCCCAGTGGTTTTTACTGAGAACTCAGACCAACATTACATGTAGAAGCACAGAACAAATTACTTCCTCACCCCGGAACCATCCCCCCCTCCCCCATTTTAACCCCTTGAAGATGGGTGGGAAGTAACTGAAAATATAACTGATTCAATTGGAAGGTAAATGAGAAAAGGTCTTTCCTCACTGCTCTTATTTGATCTAAACAAGAGTGTCTGCTAAATATATATATTAGTGACCTAAAGGATGACTGACACAGGACAGATATGCCTGCACTAAACACTTAACAGGTTTCCTAGGAGGATTAAAGTTATTTTCCACAGAGTTTTTCAAACCACGGGCACAACATCACATCGCAATAGTTTTGAGCAGACTTCACAAACTAAAATGGGGTTTGTTGTCTCAAGTTAATCAGTAAAAAAAATAATCAATGTCTAAAACCAAACAAACTTGATTCAAGTAAGTGCCTAAAGTATATAAACAATCCTTACTACATTCAGTCTGCTCATGAGTAGTTCGGCTTGGCATGAATATTAGAATGAATGTGTTTCTGCCCATGATATGTACTAATACACAACCACAGGAATTCTGTTACAAGCGTGACTGGAATTTCAATTACATCAACACTTTTTATGTACACTGAACAGCCTTAACATTGTGACCACTGACAGGTAAAGTGAATAACTGATAATCTGCGTCTCTGACCTGGAGAACACATGGCACCAGATGCCCAATGGGAAGGAGGCAGTGTGATGCTTTAGGCATTGTTCTGCTGGGAAACCAGGGACCCATCCTGTCATTCATGTGGATGTTACTTTCAGAAGTACCACCTACCTACAGAAAGCATTGGTGCAGACCATGTGCACCCTTTCATGGCAACGGTTTTCCCTGATGCCATTGGCATCTTTCAGCAGGATAATGAGCCCTGCCACAAAGCAAAAATGGTTCAAGAATGGTTTGAGGAACACAACAACAGGTTCAAAGTGTTGACTTGGCCTCCAAATTCCCCAGATTTTAATCCAATCGATCATCTGTGGGATGTTCTGGACAAACAAGTCTGATTCATGGAGGCCTCACCTTGCAACTTACAGGACTTAAAGGATCTGCTGCTAATGTCTTGGTGCCAGATACCACAGCACACTTTCAGAGTCCATGCCTCGAGGGGTCAGGGATGTTTTGATAGCAAATTGGGGACCTACACAATATTAGGCAGGTGGTCATAATGTTATGGCTGACCTGTGTACATTTATTCTTTGGTTGAATCTTCATGGGAAAATGAAGGTTTTTACATTGTCCTACTGACAAATTGTCACGTTTCCCTCCCCTGGTCTCCCCCGGCTGGTATTCCTGGGCTCCGGCGGTCGGCGTCACCGGCCTTCTAAAGCCACTGCCCCCCTTCCCCTCTGCAACACACCAGGCACACCTGTTCATTGTTATGTGTAATTAGGCTCAGTACATGTCTGTCTGTTTGTTAGGGGGAGTTGTGGGTTATAGTTTAGTGTCACGTTCTGCTCTATTTGAGAACTTCTTATTTTTATAGCACCACAGTGTTCGCTAGCCTTACGTATTTGTAAGCTTGCTCAGCCAAAATAAAGATAGCAAGCTCAAACCCTGCGTGTGACTCCAACTTCCTGAAACCAGTTGTGACACAAATAGAGAGAATGACATCATGCAACAGGCCTGGTCTAATAAAAGGCCTGTTGTATGAGAACTAATCAATAAAACAGAAAGGTAAAATTGCAAACATCAAACACAGTAAACCACGATATGGTTGTTGTCATTAGTAAGATTTTGAGCATGAATCAATAGAGACTATTTTCATACACCTCAGTGAGCTGTCCACCAGCCTTTAAGTAAATGCTCTGTCTAATGCTAGGAGTTGATAGATAATAAGACAATTTCAGAATAGAAAGGACACTAAATGTTATACATAATACCTATTTATTCATCTACCAAGCAAACTATATCAATAATGGACACACAGTTTGTTTGTATAATTCCTAACAAAAACTGTCATGAAAACGAAGGAACAGTCAACGTAATTTTGGAAAAAGGTTCTTCAAAAGCACCAATAATGGGTAGAATAAAAGAACATTTCCAAGTCATTGACTATCCCCTGGAGGAAAGTAATATCAATTACTAAGAAATGGTGAGAATATGGGACAGTTGTGAATCTGTCCACCACAGCCCGTCCTCAGAAACCAGTACCAGGGTGAGATGGGCACTTGTCAGTGTCCAGGAAGAGATTTATGACACATTAAAGTAGCTACAGTTTTCCACAGATGAGCTGAAGACACTGTGCCTAAAAGCCTGGGGCTTCACAAACGTGGCCTTTATGGGAAAAAAAGGAATGATTGACAAAAAAAGTTTTCCAGAAGGCATGTGGGAAACTTTGAGACCAAGTGGAAGAAGATCCTTTACCTCAATGCTAAGCGCTATGTTTTACACAGCCTAACAACACACCTCATCCTGAAAACACCACCTCTACCATGACACATGATTGTGGCACATCTTGCATATCCAGGAAAGCAAATGAAAATGGAGAACAACATGGATGCAGCACAGTCGAGAAAAGTCCTAGAAGAAAACCTGCTGAAGTCTGCAAGAGACCTGAGAGAAGATTTATATTCCAGCTGAACATATATCCCAAGTATATAACCTAAGCCACTCTGGAGTTGCTTGAAAACAAAAAGGTCCTTGTCCTGGAGTGGTCCAGTCAGAGCCAGTGACGGCCTGATCAGAGCCAGTGTGACCCAGTTTAGAGGGACGGTGTCAGCGTATTTGGTGTACCAGAAAGGTGAAGCGGACTGCGGAGCCGGTAAGTTTACGTTAATTTATTCAATGAGCTGACATATGCTCTTCACATCGAGACAATAACACACAAAGACAAAGGGAGCAGAGGGAACATATATACTGAAGGGAATGACTGAATGATGATCAGGTGCGCTGGACTAGACAACAGGTGCGATGAGTTGATGAGATGGGCGATGGTGTCAGAAGGCCGGTGACGTCGAAGGGGGGAGGATGGGCAGTAGATGGCGTGGTCGTCACAGACGGCCTGATCTATGCAAGATCTATGTGGTGCCTTACACCAACCACTTCTTAATAATCATTTAACTGACTGTGTTGTCTGCATACAGGTGGAAAAAAATATTTGCAAGTTAAAACATTATAGTTAAAATATTAACAGTTAAAATATTTTAACCAAAAATATGTATCCTATTCAAAAATTTTCAACTGCTTTTGTATGCGTTCAACTGCTTTTTAGTATTCATTTCAGTAAACTGAACTGCAGTCATGTGTATTTTGTATCGAGATACAATCGAGAAAGTTGAATTTTAGAAAATATTTTTTGTGTTCTTAAATTAATGTGGTCATATTTAGATCAGGAGGCCATCAGAATAATAATACCCAGAATGCTTTGTGAAAATTTGGCTATTAGATTTATTTCAACATTTTAGTCATTTATAATCACAAACATAATCATAAAATAACACATTTCACTGGGAAGTAAAATAAATAATAATATAATTATGAAGAAGTTTGTTTCTTTTATTTTTGTTACTCATATTGCAAACACAAAATATGAAAAAACATACAGTACCTGCATTTAATTCAATACAATTCTTAGTAAAATGTTTGGTTATTTAATTTGTATACCATATTTTGTTAAGAATTGTGTTCTTTTATATTGGAATTGAAAATGTTATAAGTGCCTGTAGGACACACTGTGTGATCCCCAGGAACTCTGATTTAACACAAATCTTAACCATACCTTAACTATATTGACTAGCTGGCCAGCACACATACAAAAAGTACTTCTGGGTTACTCAAACCAAAACATTTGGGATCAGCAGGGTCCTTGGACTCTCCTCAGTCAGTCGATGTCATAACTGAGACATAGTTCACAGTCTTCTCACTACACACACACACACACACACACACACACACACACACACACACACACACACACACACACACACACACACACACCATTAAAGCAAAGGAAATGTTTTAATTGTGCTGAAATGTTTCAACTTATGCCACCATCACACCACACTATGTTCACTATAGCTTCACTTACGACTCTATAATTTTAACAGGACGTTAGTCTCATTGC
>JACXGJ010014793.1:0-14359 GCA_016801105.1 Esox niger
ATATATATATATATACATATACATATACATATATACACACACACACACACACACACAAAGGATTCCTAAATAAAAACAATATATTTAACTGCGAAAGCTCTTACTACTCTCTAGCAGTAATCTTATATATTCCATCCATCCAGATAGTGTTTTTTTTTCTAGAGGTGTTTTAAACTCTGATGTGTTTTCACTTTGGCGGCATTTACTGAATGTATCATTCTTTTACTAGAAATGCAATGTGGGTGCTCTCACAAAGACTTCAAAGGATTGCTTTGCCTCTCCTGAGGAGACTTGAATATTAAATTGCACCTGATGCATTTCACAGTTCCAAAAAGGCATATACTTATTTTCTTAAAGTGAACCACATTTCCCAGAATCTCTTCCCCTCCCAAAAGCTACCTGAGGGTTTTTCACCCCTGTTATATGTTCCCAGGTAGATTTATTAACCTTGTTAAGGTATAAGCTATCATTTAGGGCAGAATCCTAACTTGATCTGCACTAATGAATCATCTCATTAACACCAATGGATGGTGTTCAAAGGTTTGAGTTAACCATAGTGTATCACAGGTTATGGTTTGGCGCATACTTAAGTTGATTCTGTGTTATGTCATTTATGTCAACCTTGGTGATTGTGAAAAGCCTAATTTAGCTAAAATTTTGTCTAGGGAGACTTGTCTTAAATATTGTAGTTAAGAAAAAGAACCATGGGGGAAAAACTAAATGTGATTTGTGGTTCTGTCCAAAATGACATCCTATTGTTGATTGGTCGTAACCATGGTATATGACATGGCTTTCAGCCAATCAGTATTAAGGACCCAAACTACCCCCTCAATAATGGACTGTAAAGGAACCGGACCTCATGTAATTTGTGAGATGGCCTTCCTCTTTATGGTTGAGCTATTTTGTTAACCATATCATGCCCAGCTCAGATGGGACACTCCAGAAAGGCCCATTGACTTGAATGGAGCTGGTGAGCAATAACTGCCATGTGCTTTTCCTGTAATAAGTCATAGTAAGTGTCAAACATTGTTTGTATCAGTGGAAGGGGATCCCACTGCCTCCGGGCAAAAGGACCTGTTGATTTGAATTTCTTGAGCATCAGTGTTTAATAGATTAAGGAGTGATTTGACTAGTGTTCTGATCCTATTGTCCACTTCCAAAATACTTCTCTATTTTGCCAGAATTTGTTACAGGTAAAAAAAACCTGTGTGAGACCCTTGTTAAGAAAGTGCTAGTACTTTGTTGTTGTTACATTTTCAGATATTTTGGTCTCTGTATATGTCGGGACACAACATTTCTGTAGGTCAACTAGGTAATGGAGTTGGAGAATATCTCTGTTCTTTTGTTACATTCAAAGTTACTTCACACCCTTTGATAGTGATATGTCAGGCCCACATACATACATACACACACACACTGTAAATATACATGCAAACACTCAAGTGCTTACACACACCGCTTACCAGCATTCCACACAAAACGCAAGCCTTTCTTTGAGTATGTTTTTACCAATTTATGAGTAACTAACAAGGTTAAATTGGAGCTGTCTCCCTGTGGCTTCTCACTGGATCTCTGGGATGTCACTCAAATGGATTCTCCTATGGAAGAAGAAAGGAACCTATTTTACCAAAATCCTGGACCAAAACAAAGCTCTTTAGAACATTTCTGAAACTTTTCATGTTTCCTTTATGCTTAAAATGTTATGAAGACTTCAAAAACCCAAGTGAAGGAAGTGCCCTATATGAACTTTGTGAAGTGACCGGTTACATGTCCAATATGTCCCTCAAGCATTGTGTTTTATGTACCAGTTGTTGGACATGATCGTCCCATGTACTGTCATCGTTGTACCCACCCTGATCACTGTAACTACTACCTAAGATGAGTACTCATGCATTTGGTATTCTTTGCTAAGGCGCAGGGATCGCCTTCCTGTCCCTGATACACTGTTTCTCAGTTTAAAAAAGTCCAACAATGACTATCGCTTTTTCTTCCTTCTATACTTTGTACTGCCGGCGTTGCTGTTTCCAGATTTAGATGGTGTTGCATTCCATAATCTTTAATTAATCTTTGTGATTATCTTTTAGCACATTTAAGGTTTATTTTCATGTTATGGAAATTAATGGAAATTTTTATGCACATTCTTGCCAGACTCAATCTTTTTTAGGAGACTTGTACTAAATGAGAAATGTACAATTTGGGCCTGGACAGGCAAAAAAATAATAATTTTGCACCAAAAGATATTACCATTTCTATTTTGAATGTCACCATATCAAACGTGAATCAATACAGCATTGCCCTCTGGTGGTGAAATAGTGATTGCCTAGTAAATATATTACATTTCAAAGTATACTGTTGCAGCATGGAAAAAGTCAGATTGGAGGAATCTCTATATTTGTTTGTGTTATCAGAAGGGCTGAGTACTACCTAGCATGTGAAAGTGCCAATTAGCAGTCTACTCTCATTAACAGTTTTACTGATATGTTTATATGCCCATTCCATTTTTCTTGTAGTTGGTCTACACTGCTGAAAGAATGAAACGTTACTGTTTTCCATAATGAAACCTGGAAAACCTGGGCAGTTATTTTAACATTGGAGACTAGAAACAAAGTAAAATGTTATGGATGCTGTAATGATATAGTTGCAAAGGAAGGTTTTGAGTCTGGAACAGAAGGGTTGAAATTAAGAGCACAATGCAAATTGAATGCTTCTGTTCCGCACGCACTTTTAAACTTTGGAAAGTCTCTTAATTTTTTCCGGTGCTATATAATATTTCAGTGAGGGGGAAAAGTATTTGATCCCCTGCTGATTTTGTATGTT
Organism: Esox niger; assembly: GCA_016801105.1. Classification (NCBI taxonomy): domain Eukaryota; kingdom Metazoa; phylum Chordata; class Actinopteri; order Esociformes; family Esocidae; genus Esox; species Esox niger. The sequence goes on from JACXGJ010014793.1 coordinate 2,818, forward strand.
TGCCCACTGACAAATAAATTATCAGTCTATAATTATAATTGTAGGTTTATTTGAACAGTTTATTTGAATAACAACAACAAAATCCAGAAAAACACATTTAAATCATTTAAACCCTACATTCAATAGAAAATAATATAAAGACAAGAAATCAAATGTTAAAGCTTCAACATTTTATTGTTTCTTGAATAATATATGCCCACTTTGAATTTGATGCCAACCTGTTTCAAAAAAGTTGGGACAGAAGCAACAAAGGTCTGTAAAAATGTTGTAATGCTAAAGAAACTAAACCTGGTGTTATATCACACTACCAAATTAGGTCACTTGGCAACAGGTCAGTGACATGATTGGCTATTAAAGGATCTGGCAAAAGTGAGGATGGTGAGGGGTCCACCACCCTGTAAAAGACTCCTGGCAAACATTTACAAACATTTCTCCACATAAATTGCAAAGAATTTGTGGAAATCACCAGCTATGGTAAATGATTTCATTAAAAGATTCAGAGAATCCGCAGAAATCTCTGTATGCAAGGGACAAGGCCAAAAACCAATACTGGATGGTCATGATCTTTGGGCCCTCAAGCAGAACCGCCGTCCACAACATCATGCCTCTGCGGTCTAGGGCAGTCTGTAAAAGTGACTATATTAACCGCAATTGTAACATGACTGGTCTCTTGTCTGGTCCAGCTCTCTGTCCACCTCACCCTCAGCCTCGTCCTACCTTTAGATTTGTTTCCACTTATCTGAAAACCACCAGTTCCTCCCCCCTTTCTGCCGAACTGCTGAACCGCTGAGCTTGGGGTTTTCCTTTTCTTGTTTGTGTAGTCTTGTTATCAGCGGACTGCTGCTGCCGTTCCACATGTTTACAATGTTCAATCACAGTCTGTAGAGGGACGGTCTCCCACCCAATGCAAGTGAGTTTCACAGTCTTGCTCAAAGCCTGCAGGCCATGCACCAAGGCAGCCTTTAGCAGGCTATTGTGGTTCTGGTCAGGCCACTGTATTTCCTGAAACACTTCTCCAACCTGTCTCTGTAGTCTTCCAGGGATTCTCTAGGACCCTGTACACAACTGTGGATCACAGCCACTGTGAGGGTGGGCAGTCTTTATTCTCTCCAGGAGAAGAGTAAGTTGAGTTTGGTATGCCCCCTCTGTGGTCCAAGTAAGCCACCAATGGAGCCAGAAGAAAAGCCTGGTCGGGGTCGGCCAATCATCCGGAACTGGTAGTCATGGGAGCTGGTTCAGGAGAGGGAATAAAGCCGATGTGGGAAGAGGGAGTGGAGGCATACAGAGGGTTAAACACTGTAGGGGAGACCATGAGGTTTTCCAGCTTTGGGTAAAGGAGTGGCAGTGGCGGCGCCTGGGTTGGCGTTAGAAATGGGCCCGGGACCGGTGCTGGTACTGGAGCTGCAGGGATTGGAGTACAGTAAGTAGTAGGAATGTCACGCTCATCATCCTCTCTATTCCTATTCCCTTCCTTCACTTTCTCATCACCCTCTGTCACACTTTCCTTTACCATTATCTTTTTACTCCCACTCTGTCCTCTCAGCCTTTACCACTTACCATAGTTATCCCACTTTACTTTATCTTTCTTCCCTTTCTTACTCTTCAAATTCTTCTAACTTCCTGCTACATTCTTTTAACTTTGCCTTGCTAAATGTCCCCTTTAATGGAAAATCAGATACTTTGTACCACAATACCACTTGTCCTGAAACATACGTGCCCCACTTATCCACCATTATCTGGTCATTTACTGGTCTGATCAGTGGATCCGGCAGGCATTGTTTTTACTGCTGCGAGTCCGCATGGTATCCGCTCACCTGTCACTTGTACTGAAAACAGATCATAACACACACAAGAATAACATTTTAGTTTAGGGAGGTATCGTTATTTTTGCACTTATCAACAAGCCATACAATTTTGTCAATTCTTCTCTTTTTATTTATTATTTAGATTTTTAGGTTTTTGAATATATTTATAAATTTATAAATCTACGCCATGTCATAGCAATTATCTTGCCTATACATGCGTCTTATATTCATCCGAATTAGTTTCCCAAAAACTGTTTACTGCCCAGCCTGTACTGCAAGGGGACCCACGGTCTCGAACAGGTTTTTATTAAAAGGTCTATAGAACCTTTCCCCCAATGGAGTTATTGTAAGAAAAACTCAGTCTCACCCTTTAGTTTTTATGTTCAGGATGGCATATCCATCCATTGATGCTCCCTGCCAGGTCCGAGGCGGGTCCCTTCTGCTCCAGCCTAGATGCAGTGTTAGCACCTTGAACCACACTGTTGTGGTCCCTGTGCACAGTTAACCTAGGAGTCCCCGGGAACGATCAGTGAACAGAGTTAGCCATCCCATCCTCGTCACCAAATTCTGGAAGAAATCACTAAATGGGAAAGGCACAGAGACTGTAGATTATTTTCACATGTAAAGCTTTATTCAAGATTTGCAAACCTGGAGCAGTTACAACACTCTCAGCAGAGTCAGTTCAAAAGCTCTCTGTTGAAGGTTGAGCTCAGGCCTACATTCACATGCATATTCAGCACAGCGCATTGTGTCCCCCTCTTTTTGCATGGTTAGTCTTCATGTCTCAGCAGCTTGTCTGTGAACTTCGGCATAGAAAGATAACAAGTTGTTTACAGCGCTTGAGAAGTTTAGTCAAACTATAGCTGTCTGGTGTAGGCACATCCTGTACATGTGAGCAGAGCCGAAACACATAATGGCCCTACTAAATGACTGGATTATACTTAGAATAAGGAATATGATTTAATTGTACTATGGAATGAAAACATTTCTACGACACCTCCCCCCAACTGCCCTGGGTGGCTCCCCAGTCAGCTCAGTAGAGTCCTTTGCACTTTCTGGGCACCACTACCCCCAGGACCTCAAGTGGGAGCTGAACATCACCTCCCTTACAAAGAATGCACAGCAGATGTACTTCCTGCAGCAGCAAAATAACCTGCCAAAGACTATTATGGCACATTTCTACCATGTCATCATAGAGTCCATCCTGACCTCCATCATGCTGCAGCCACTGCCAAGGAAAGGGACAGGCTCCAGGGCATAATTCGGTCTGCAGAGAAGGTGAATGGCTGCAGTCTGCCGTCTCTACACAATCATGGAGGAGAGAGGCAATGATTAGGGCTGATCCCTCTCCTTGGTAATGGACTATTCAGAGCTCTCCCCTCAACAGGACAAATCTTGCGCCATACATATTTTTTTGTAATTTATTAATGCTCCGTCTACTGTTTTCCTGCTCAGTCCACTGTTCTAATTTGTTTTTTTATTCCTTTATTCCTTTTGTATACATTTTTGCACAAACGGGCCAGAACAAATTCCGTGTTTGTTGTGAAACTTACTTGGCAATATAACTCTTTCTGATACCAGTTGATGTCATTGCGTGGGCTTGGCCAGAATAATTTATTAATTCTATATTTCTGTGTATGCATTTCACTTTCACATTGTTCTCAATTTGCAGTATGATTCATGGATATGGCTTATAGGCATAGGTTGCAATGCACCAATGTCCAATGTGTTTTGAGTCTATTACACCATGAAGTTCTCTGACCAACATTACACTGCCTAAAATATAGTATGCAATGTGTCAATCAATAAAATCAGTCTGTCAGGTAAATTATTTCACATTTTTTTTTATAAAGGAGGGCTCAACTACCCTGCTCCAGGAGAGCTACTGTCCTGATGGTTTTTACTGTGCAATCATTACAATCACATGTGATTATATTAGGTTTGGAGTGAAAAATAGCCTCTTAAACCAAGCCTAGAATGTCGCTCCAAGTAGGCCAGACGAGTTTGGAGATGTGGCCTCGCAAGACTAGAATAAAAACAACCAGGACAGTAGCTCTCCGGAAGCAGGGTAGGAGTCTTGATATAAAGTGTCTATTTAAATAATGTTATATACTTAGAGTGTAACCCTTGTGGCTAATGCATACTGTTACACAGAATTAGATGTTTTAATATCCTTTATATAACTTTTGTAATAACACAAGCTGGAAAAAAATTAAGAATGTACTGTATCTAATGTTGTTACAATGCACTTGCATGGTGGTTACTATGTAAATACACAGGTATTAGCGACACTTAATATGTGGGACCCAGACAAACCTGTCCATCCTAAAACTAGGCATTCCCAAGCTCTATGTATTTACACATCAAGTGTAATGACAACATTAGTTTGGTACCAGTATACATTACAACTCAATAATGTTTTAAATAAAACAATGTGTTTCTGGTAGTTGTTACTGATGTAATTTCCTCAATATCTTCTTACGTTCCTAAGTAAACACCAGTTTGTCACTTTGTAACAAGCCATGAGTTGCCAAGGGAGAGAGTTATTCAATTATTTATTGCAGCATTTGATAGTCTATTAGCGCATGATGTTACAGATGCTACAGACTCAATCTCTTCTAATCTCTTCTGTAACGTTACAAGCTGATATATACACTCACCAAAATGATTATTATGAACACCTGTTCAATTTCTCAGTAATGCAATTATCTAATTAACCAATCACATGGCAGTTGCTTCAATGCATTTAGGGGTGTGGTCCTGGTCAAGACTATCTCCTGAACTCCAAACTGAATGTCTGAATGGGAAAGAAAGGTGATTTAAGCAATTTTGAGTGTGGCATGGTTGTTGGTGCCAGACGGGCCAGTCTGAGTATTTCATAATCTGCTCAGTTACTGGGTTTTTCACGCACAACCATTTCTAGGGTTTACAAAGAATGGTGTGAAAAGGGAAAAACATCCAGTATGCGGCAGTCCTGTGGGCGAAAATGCCTTGTCGATGCTAGAGGTCAGAGGAGAATGGGCTGACTGATTCAAGCTGATAGAAGAGCAACTTTGACTGAAATATCCACTCGTTACAACCCAGGTATGCAGCAAAGCATTTGTGAAGCCACAACACGCACAGCCTTGAGGCGGATGGGCTACAACAGCAGAAGATCCTACCAGGTACCACTCATCTCCACTACAAATAGAAAAAGAGGCTACAATTTGCAATAGCTCACCAAAATTGGACAGTTGAAGACAGGATGAGACATTCAGATGGTAGAGTCAGAATTTGGCGTAAACAGAATGAGAACATGGATCCATCATGCCTTGTTACCACGGGGCAGGCTGCTGGTGGTGGTGTAATGGTGTGGGGGATGTTTTTCTTTAGGCCCCTTAGTGCCAATTGGGCATTGTTTAAATGCCACGGCCTACCTGAGCATTGTTTCTGACCATGTCCATCCCTTTATGGCCACCCATCCTCTGATGGCTACTTCCTGCAAGATAATGCACCATGTCACAAAGCTCTAATCATTTCAGAAGGGTTTCTTGAACATGACAATGAGTTCACTGTACTAAAATGGCCCCCACAGTCAGCAGATCGCAACCCAATAGAGCATCTTTGGGATGTGGTGGAACGGGAGCTTCGTGCCCTGGATGTGCATCCCACAAATCTCCATCAACTGCAAGATGCTATCCTATCAATATGCGCCAACATTTCTAAAGAATGCTTTCAGCACCTTGTTGAATCAATGCCACATAGAATTAAGGCAGTTCTGAAGGCGAAAGGGGGTCAAACACAGTATTAGTATGGTGTTCTTAATAATCCTTTAGGTGAGTGTATATATATGGAAGGGCGTGTTTACCTAGCAAAGATCAGGTTTCCAAGACAGTAACCCCCATGCCAAATGGTCAATGTAAGCATTCCTGTGGTTATCAGAGCGTAACCTACAGAGAGATAATCTAATCAGAGGGGTTTCTGTTCTCATTATCTAGGCACATTCACTTCCAACGAAACGTACATTCATATTGTTATTGTTAATGCTCAGATTCCACACTGCCCCCATCAAACATTTAAGGATAAAACATTACAAGTACAATTAAATTCCTAATGAAAAGAAAAGGCCCATACTCTTATGTTACAAATGACTAGGATGAAACAACAAAAGGAGTATCTGACCAGTCAGGTCTTATTGTTCCTCAAATGAAATTGAATGTAAACAAGATAACTGACACACCTCACTCCGACACATGACTCAATGAATGACAGTCATCAATCCCGTCCCCAATTCAGATTATGAGGGTCGAGAAACATTTTGACATCAACAGGCTACTATCAGTGTTAAGTGTTCAGCAGAAAATCTGGTGAAAACATTACATCATGATTACACACTCCCCCAAAATTTGGAAAACATCTGCCTTCATAGGGAACAATTCACTATCCAAACATTACATGATATCCATCATAATGTAGATCATTAAGCATCCTCACAAATATGCTGAAGTCCAGTATTGGGATTGTCATTGTACAGAGTTTCCCACCTGAAACAACCTTCATTCATACAAAATCACTATATCAGTTCATTTAGGAACATCTTAGATTGTAAGGAAAGAAGTTAATTTCCAATCAAATTTCCTTCAGTTCTTGTCTTCAGTTTTCTTTGTCTTGCATGAGTGATGAAAGTCCTAAAATCAGTTATTGCAGTCAGTGTGATGTGGACCCAGCAAACTGCCTGGTTGTCCTAACAAGTCAATGTACGTGTGTAGTGGAACAGTGAGTTTCCAAAACTTCACTAATTCAAGATTAACACCAACAGTGTCTTCCACTGTGTTGGGACCATGTGACCTGTCCAGTCAACTGGCCCGTGGTACTCTGACCTGTGGTATGTGGAGTCCTTTAGGACTCTGGTGGATTACCTTCAGAAGTCACATAATTAGTGAAATGATGTCCACCTGTGTGCAATCTAAGTGTCACATGATCTGTCATTACATATACACACCTTTTTTGAAAGGCCACAGAGGCTGCAACACCTAAGCAAGAGGCACCACTAACCAAACACTGCCATGAAGACCAAGGAACTCTCCAAACAAGTAAGGGACAATGTTGTTGAGAAGTACAAGTCAGGGTTAGGTTATAAAAAATATCAAACTCTTTGATGATCCCCATAAAATCTCTCATAACTAAATGGAAAGAACCTGGCACAACAGCAAACCTCCCAAGAGACGGCCGCCCACCAAAACTCACAGACCGGTCAAGGAGGGCATTAATTAGAGCGGCAGCACAGAGACCGAATGTAATGGAGGAAGTGCAGAGTTCCACAGCAGAGACTGGAGTATCTGTACATAGGACGACAATAAGCCGTACACTCCATAGAGTTGGGGGAAGGTGCTCTGGTCTGATGAGACTAAAATTGAACTCCGGGACTGGGAAACTGGTCAGAGTTGAGGGAAAGATGGATGGTGCTAAATACAGGGATATTCTTGAGCAAAACCTGTACCACTGTGTGTGATTTGAGGCTAGGACGGAGGTTCACCTTCCAGCAGGACAATGACCCTAAACACACTGCGGGGGTTCACCTTCCAGCAGGACAATGACCCTAAACACACTGCAAAAGCAACACTGGTTTAAGGGAAACATGTAAATGTGTTGGAATGGCATAGTCAAAGCCCAGACCTCAATCCAATAGAAAATCTGTGGTCAGACTTAAAGATTGCTGTTCACAAGCGCAAACCATCCAACTTGAAGGACCTGGAACAGTTTTGCAAGGAGGAATGGGCAAAAATCCCAGTGGTAAGATGTGGCAAGCTCAAAGAGACTTAGAGCTGTGATTGCTGCAAAAGGTGGCTCTACAAAGTATTGACTTTAGTGGGGTGAATAGTTATGCACATTGACTTTTTCTGTTATTTTGTCCTATTTGTTGTTTGCTTCACAATAAATAAATTAAAACATCTTCAAATTTATGGGCATATTCTGTAAATTAAATGATGCAAATCCTCAAACAATCCATGTTAATTCCAGGTTGTGAGGCAACAAAACACGAAAAATGCCAAGGGGTGTGAGTACTTTTGCAAGGCACTGTACGCAACAAATAGTTACCATGCAGTGGATTTGTTAAAGCCTACCCACAGTGTCGTGAGACCCCCCTTGAGGCCTTACAATTTTAAACATTATAATCAACGCAATAAATGCGTTTGATTCAAAATTACATAGAGAACATGACAAAGCACAACAAAACAGACTATTTCTTGAATACCCATTAAAACATGTTCAAGCATGATAGAACCAAACAGACTATTTCAAATGCCTATTACAACATGCTATATACCATCAAAGTGCTTTTCAAACTACATGTAATATTTCATTAAATAAGCTTGGCTAATACCGAGGAAGGTGATCAGATTTCCTTGAAAAGTTACAGCTTCATTCAATGGATAGGTATGATACATTTTAGGAAATACAAATTTAAGAACTCTGAATCAATGACTATGAAAGCTCATGTCAGTTCCTAGAATCGTCCATGATACCAAGATCCCAAAAGAGTGACTCCATCTTGAGATTACTGTTGGTCGACTAGGTGGTCAAACAGAGTGAATCTTCATCTATTTTGCTTGTCTCCTTTCCCGCCTTACGTACCACACTCTCCACCTGTTTATACACAACTTCCTCAGAATCCATCTTGTTTAGCCGGAAAACCATTTTGGCCCATTTTGATTCCAGGCATCATTGTTAATGATCCTTTTCGTTCTTCATGGTGTCCTATTCATGCAATGATATTTAAACATGAATGTGTCAGGCCAGACGCTGCAGTCCTCTTCCAGCTGTATTTTGTACACCTGTACATATCCACTCCTAGAGATATTTTGCACAATTTTATTCATAGCCTAGTCAGGGAGTAACTATGTGACAAAATGTGGACGATAACAGGATGGAAATTTTTAGCTAAAGATGACCTTCACGCCTTCAGTGGTAAAGAACATGCAAGTACATAGTAATCAATCCAGAACAAAATTTACTTTGTTATCAAACACTCTAAACATGTTAAAATTTTACTCCTTTCCTTGCTTTCCTTTCTCATGCTTGACACCATACATTAAATGTTCTAAAGCATTGAAAAAGAGATAAAATGCAGGACTGTACACAGAATGAACCATAGTGCCCGCAGCCATGTCTCTCAGGTAAAACTGGACAAACAGCGACAGTTTTACACAGCAGCACATATCCTCCACGCCCACGCCCCGAAAGAGAGCAGCTAAGGTCACCACTCTTCACGTGGAATGGCCATCTGGAATGGCTGAAACATGGCTGGAGCACTTAATCCCAGATGCGAACATTGTTCCGAAAGGGCTTTCCATTCATCAACAGCATCGAACAACAGAGTGGGTGGGGTTTGCTTCATGGTCAACAATTTGGTGTCTGGACACAGACTGCATTTCTTCTGAATGCTCTCCTGATCTGGAGCATCTTACGAATAAATGAAGCAATTACTATCTACTCCGGGAGTTTACATCAGTCATTTTAACAACTATGTACATCCCCCCCCATGCCAACACTGAGGCTGCCCCCTACAAACTTTTTCGAGTTATCGATAGGCTTGAATGTTTACACCCAAAAGCTGCCTTTATTGTTGCAATTTTAATGGCGCCAATCAGAGCAAAGTCCTACCGAACTTTAAAAACACATCAACTTCCCGACACGTGGGAAAACAGACTGGATAAAGTCTACTTTCCATTTCATCATGGATATAAGTCCCTCCCTAATTTTGCTTTCGGTAAATCAGACACGTATCGATTCTGTTGCTCCCTGCTTACAGGCAGAGGCTAAAACAAGAGAAGCCAGTGACGAGGTCCATTCAATGATGGACGGACAAATATGACCGTTTACACACTACTGACTGGGAAATGTTCTGAGAGGCGTCTGGAGGCAATATCAATTAATACACAGAGTCCGTGACTGGTTTTATTAGCAAATGTATCGACAACGTTGTACCACGTACAACAACAAAATCATTTCCCAATCAAAAACCGTGGGTCAATAGTGGTATATGTGCCATGCTTTTGGCACGGACTGCAGCATTCAACTCCGGCAGCAAGGACAACTATAAGAAATCCCGGTATGACCTCAGCAAGGCAATAAAAACTGCAAAAGGCCAATACAGAGTCGAAGTAGAATCTTTCTACCAGGAATCCAATACCAGGAACATATGTAGTGGTCTGAGAACCATCACTGACCATAAAGGCTATTCAGCCAGTGTGTGTGAAGTGCCAGCTTCTCTCCCAGAGGAACTGACATGGACACTCAAATGGACCAGGATGGCTGCCCTAAACAAATGACCAGGGCAGATGTTTGCAAAACCCTAAAAAGATTAACACCCGCAAGGCTCCTGGACCAGATAACATCTCAGGCAGTGTTCTCAAGGTCTGTGCAGACCAACTGGCTAATGTCTTTACTGATATATTCAACCCATCACTCTGTCAGTCAGTTGTTTTCACCTGCTTTAAGAAGTCCATCATTGTCCATCCTGTGCCAAAAAAGCTAAAGATCCTCTGCATGAATGACTACCACCCTGTAGCACTTACACCAATCATGATAAAGTGCTTTGAGCTGCTAGTTAAGACTCACATCACATGCCTGTAACACTTGACCTGCTGCAGTTTGCCTACAGACATAATAGATCCACAGAGGATGCCATTGCTCTGACCCTCCACTCTGTACTCTCTCATTTGGACAAGAGGAACACATACTGTATGTGAGAATGCTGTTCATTGAGTACAGCTCAGCCTTCAACACCAGTGTGCCCCACAAGCTGGCGGTGAAGCTCAGGGATCTGGGTCCCGACCCCTCTATGTGGAGCTGGATCCTGATGGGCAGACCCCAGGTGGTGCGGATGGGCAACACCACTTCCTCCTCACTGACTCTCATTACTGACTCCCCCCAGGGCTGTGTGCTGAGCTCGCTCCTGTACTCTCTCTTCACCCACGACTGCGCCATCATTAAGTTTGCTGACAACACCACCATCGTAGTCCTGAACTCTGACAACGACAAGTCTGCCTATAGAGAGGAGGTAAGGTCACTGACTTTGAGGTGTCAGGAAAACAACCTGAAGCTCAATATCAGCAAATCGATGGAGATGATTGTTGATCACAGGAACCAGCGTCGGGGAGACCACGCCCCCATACACATCAATGGGGCTGCCGTAGAGTTCACAACATCCGGTTCCTTGGTATCAACATCAGCGATGACCTGGTTTCATCACTCTTAACATCTTGGTGAAGGAAGCCAGGAAACTTATTTCTTTATACGCCAACTAAGGAGATTTGACATGGATTCTAAGATACTCACCAACTTCTACAGATGCAGAACAAACAAATCATTGCAGATCCTAGCCACGGACTGTTTACCAAGCTGCCATCAAGCAGAAGCTACAGGAGTATCCCATCCAAAACCAACAGGACAGTTTCTTTTCTTCAGACTGTAAGACTGCTCAATTCAGGAACCCCTCTTCCCTTCCCATGTACACCTGTCACTTTATATCATGCTCATCTGCCAATTATATCATGCACACCTGTCATTTTATACCATGCTCATCTGCCAATTATATCATGCACACCTGTCACTTTATATCATGCTCATCTGCCAATTACATCATGCACACCTGTCACTTTATATCATGCTCATCTGCCAATTATATCATGCACACCTGTCACTTTATATCATGCTCATCTGCCAATTATATCATGCACACCTGTCACTTTATA
>JACXGJ010014794.1:0-14362 GCA_016801105.1 Esox niger
GCCTGTTGTTTGTCAGTGAAATATTGAGCCGGACACATCTGCAAGCAGTTGAAATGTGCCTGTTCTGGCCCCTCCCCTCCTGCGACCTCTGGCAGTTTTTCACCCTCCCGCCCCCCTCCCTCTGCACCCCCCGCCCCCCAACCTGCTTGTCCGATCTCTTTTTCCATGCCCCCACGGTTCCCTCCCCCCCCCCCCCCCCCGCTAAGTGCAGTTTTCAGACGTGCTGTTTGCTCTCGCATTCTTTGCTTTAGTTCTACTGTGACATGGGCTAGCGTCCACCATCAGATAACACACAAACGTGCCATGCAGGAAATCAGAAAAGTGTGTTTTTGTCCAGCTGGCATTTGCATGGGAATGTCTGTTTGTGTCTTGTCAGTACATGAAGGACTCTTACCAACTGTCTAAACGACTCCACCCAAATCTGGTTCCTCTCTAGGTTTCTGTGGAATTTTTCCTTGCCACTGTGCATTGACTTTTTGGGGCTTCAGGCTGGGCATTTGTAAAGCGCTTGGTGACACCTGCTGACATCATCAAGGCTTTATAACATATATTTGATTGATGGGACTGGTATTAGTCCTTCTACAAACGGTGGTGTCTGGGTGTTGGAGAGGGGTTTTGGGTGTGTGTTTGTGTCTCTTGAGGCCCATCCTCTGTTGGCTATGCGGGTGTGTGAGTTGAGTGGGCTGTGTGTGTGTGTGTGTGTGTGTGCGTGTGTGCGTGCGTGTGTGTGTAGTCAGTAATAACCTCGGGGTGGTGGATTAGAGGCAAAAGTACACAGAGCTTTAGGCAAGTAGCCAAAGTGTTGCCGGTTCAAATACCCAAGCTGACAAGATGAAAATATGTGGTTGCGCCTTAAAGTAAGGCACTTAACCTTAAATGCTCTTGTAAGTTGACTATCTACAGTCTGCAAGTGGCTTTAGGTGTTGCTAAGCTGGAGGCTAATGTACAGTATGAAGGTTGACGAAAACCCACTTACCGTAGAAATTCCACATCACACTTGTATGTGATGTCGTGACACTATTAGCATAGCTTTTTCACAGAAATGTTGGCTGACCGTAATGTGGACCAAACCTGTGAATGTGCAGTGCTCATTCCATATAACATAGTTTGATGAAAATATCAGTGTGTCCATTGTAGTAGTTTCAGCTACAGGAGTTTCTGGTATTGGCAGTAGTAGTTGTGCTCTGGTGTGTTGTTAGCCATGTTGCCGGATTCACAGAGACCGATTTATGCAAAGTCCTTGACTATAAAAGCAATCTCAGTGGAAAATCGCCATTTAGCTTGGTTCTTTTTAATCTAGACAAGACTTAACCTGTGGATCACCAAAATGACCCATAGTTTTGAGACGGATGGGTGAGTCGGTTGGTTTGAGTCCATAATGCCCTCTCTCCCCTTCTCTGTCTCCCTCCCTCCCTCCCTCGCTGTCTCTCTCTGTTCTGACTAGTTGAATGAATGTCGCCCAGCTCCCAGGGTGGTCATCCCCTCCCCTGCTGCCTGGCTATAACACACACACACACGCATACATACAATGATGTGTACAAACTGCTGAATGTGTTCAGGGAGGTGAGGGGGTTGTGGGGGGATCGCGTGCCAGGCTCCTGCAGGTTTCCGCTTGGCGAGCTTCGCGTGACAAAAAAAAAAGAGGACACAGAGAATGCCTGGAAGGCATTTAGACGGTGCCACGCGTCTGGCGATGTTTGGCTACAAGCGAACCTAACCTCCCCTCCTCCCTCTCCACCCCTCTCCCCAGGTTTCTGGACGACAAGGGTTACATACTTTACCCCCAGATCGGGGACCGCCTGGACCTCATCTGTCCGTCGTCGGACCCGCCTGGCCCAAGGGCCCCTGCCGAGTACGAGTTCTACAAGCTGTACCTGGTGTCGTCGCGGGAACAGGCCGATCGATGCGAGGTGACGGGCGCGCCCAACCTGCTCCTCACCTGCGACAAGCCCACCAGCGACATGAGGTTCACCATCAAGTTCCAAGAGTACTCCCCCAACCTGTGGGGGCACGAGTTCAAAACCAACGCTGATTACTACATCATTGGTGAGTTTGGAGTCGGGGGAATGGCCGGCCGGTTGGGTGGGTGGGCTTGTGTGTGCGTGTGTGTGCGTATGTGTTTGTGTGTGTGTGTGATTGTTTCGGGTTTTATTGCGTTATCAGCGAGCGCGAAAAGATTGTAGCTTCTGGTGATAAGCTGTCCCTGATTGTGTTGGGCGAGGTTGTGCTTGTGTGACTGGGGTTTTGTGTGTGTGTGTGACTGGGGTTTTGTGTGTGCGTGTGTGTGTGTGTGTGTGTGTGTGTGACAAAGTGGGTCTGTTATGTTTTTTCTGAGTGTGTTGTTTCTTCTGTCAGCAGCAGCTGGCCCCGGGAATGTTTATTATTTTTGTCAGCCTTGTAGTGACCTGAGATTGCGTGGGGGTTGGGGGTTGTTTTTGGGTTTGGATGTGTGAATGCACGATGAGGTCATCATCATGAGCCAAGAGTGTGTATCAGTCGGAACCATCTCTCCAAGGTCATATCCCGTGAATCTTCTCAGGGTTGTTTTTAAACACGACACATTACACACAAAGAGGGACCTTACACTGGATGTAGTAGTTTAGGGGCACTAACATATTCACACGCATATAACCCAAACACGAGGAGAGCAGACAATCAACCGGTATATTGCTATAGACTTCCTCCCACACACCTGGCGGTCCAGGTTTTCTCCGGCTCTTGTCATTAATGGAAAGGAAGACCAATATGAGACTGCTGAGAGGATGTGAAGAAGGATGGTGAGCGAGAGAGAGACCAAATCGAAAGACAGAGGAAACAGAGAGAAGCGTGGGCATGTCTTATCCTCACGATTATGCAATCTCTTTGTTTCACAATTCTTTGTTCCATGATTAAATGTTTGCTGTTTCCTATTAGAGATATATAGTTCTCAAATCTATATTTCATTGATATCTCCCAATATTTGTTAGCATTTCTTCATTCCATTCCCTTACCGTTTGAAGCAACATTTAGACATTTTATAATTGTATTTTGTTTTCATTAAATTGGGTTGTTGGTGTTCGCGGCAGAGCACGTTCCTGTAGTTATTTACATTCCAACTAAGACACCACTATTAGTAATGAGTTTATTATTAATTCAACTCAAGCTTCCTTTGATGAAGGGGTTTGATAAAGGTCTGCTTTAGACTATTATGTGCAGTGTAATGAAGGATTTAAGAATATGCCTTTTACATGCAGTTATTAGTGTGGTTCATTGTCAAGTGAATGTCCCGAGGAATGCCCATTTAAGTTTGTGGCAGTTCACTTAGGTAACTCTCTGAGGGAGTTCACATTCAGTGTATTTCTTTTGGTATGGCCTGATCTAAGAAAAGAAAAAAATACATATATACACTAAACAAAATGATAAATGCAACACTTTTGTTTTTGCCCCCATTCATCATGAGCTGAACTCAAAGATCTTAGACTTTCTCTATGTACACAAAAGGCATATTTCTTTCAAATATTGTTCACAAATCTGTCTAAATCTGTGTTGGTGAGCACTTCACCTCTGCCGAGATAATCCATCCCCCTCATAGCTGTGGCATATCAAGATGCTGATCAGACAGCATGAGTATGGCACAGGTGTGCCTTAGGCTGGCCACAATAAAAGGCCACTCAAATGTGCTGTTTCACTGTATAGGGGGAGTCCAAAAACCTGTCAGTATCTGCCAGTATGTATATATTTGTATATGTATATTTTTTTTCAAGCAGACGTATCAGTTTGTGTATACTGTATATCTGTTGATGGTTCAACTGCTTCAAGGTCAATCTTCTACAGGCAGACAGAGAGGCAGACAGAGAGGCAGACAGAGAGGCAGACAGAGAGGCAGACAGAGAGGCAGACAGAGAGGCAGACCAGGTTGCAGTTGATCTAGTGTTTCTGTCCCAAGCCAGTGGGCATACAGCTGTACCTGGAGCTTCACATTCAGTCAGGCTTGAGTCCCAGCAGTGAATCTCAATAATCCGGAAATAATGGTGTTCAAGAAATGATCTAGATTTCAGGACAACGCATCCATTGTACCTCGACATGGTTGAACTACAGCAAACAGAAACATCAACTGCCAAAACATCTGGTCCACAGGTAACTTCTTTTGGGCTGTGAACTTTTGAAGAGACAAGGCAACCAGGTTCATCTACGCCATCATGTAATAACATAAAACTCAACATCACAATTAGAATACTCAAATCAAAAACTGATTAGCTCCTGTATTTGTTGGGCTACTCACTGCTAACAAAAAGGGCAAACAGTGTAGTGTAATCTACATTTTCTGTAATCTACAGTTTATTTTCTTTTAGTCATTTATACTTCATACGAAGGATTTCTGCATTATTCCAAAACTATACATAGCTAATATCACCACATTCTTACAACACAGTGCCCAGCTAGTATTGTAGCATTGTTACAATATTGTACCCAGCTAATGATATAACAGTTGAAATTATTTGTTATTTTGTTCTTTGAAAGCATGTGCATACGTGCGTGCATGCGTGCGTGCGTGTGTGTGTGTGTGTGTGTGTTGTCATTGTTGATTTCACTTTTGTTCATTACTATTTCTTTCATAATTCTGTTACTTGCTTTGGCAATGTAAACAAATGTTTCCCATGCCATTAATCCCCCTTGAATTGGACTAAATTAAAGGGAGAGATTAAGAGAGCTGGAGAGGGAGAGAAGGAAAGTGTGTGTTACAGATTGAACAAGAGATTGAACGATTGATGAACTGAAAGTCTGGCTTACCTATTTCTGTACTATATTTGACAGTGAGTGGCTGTTGTGGCTGTAAGTCTGTCTGCATCTGATAGGACGCATGGGAGAGAGCCTATTGTTTCTCTATCAACAGAACTACGTTTCTTCACATGTGTGCCTAGGTGTATTTACCAACTGGGCGTGCACGTGCACATGTTTATTAGACGTCTATACAAAAGAATCTTATTAAATACTGTCCGGTAGGGACACTAACACATATCATGTACTCTAACTGGGCTTTAAAGGTTCATCACCCCCTGGCTCTGACAAACGTTGACCGCTTACATGAGGGTTGAGATTACGTTGGCGTGTGAAGTATTGTCCCATTAGTTTTGTGTAGCGTTAAGGAGAGCCCAGATAAGAACCACCGGGTCCCCAGATCCACCCTGCAGTCCCACCCATGTCCATCCAGACCTGGCAACCCGATCAGAAGCATTTTATCTTCCGTTACACAGACCCGGGGTGGATTGACGGCTTCGGACCTAATCGATGAGGGCTCAAATGCAAGGTCACATAATGCAAGGGACATACCAACAGATGGAGGGCAAGGGACAGAGGGTGGGGAGACGGGGGGGGGGGGGTATGGAAGGGGGAAAGAAATGAGGGAGCCGGAGGGAGGGAGAAACATAGGTGCATGTGGGAAAACTCGGAGAGGATGAATGATTGATGTTGACACGGCGTGTGCTTGCGTGTGCTTGCGTGTGTAATGGGTTTAATTGTCACATTATGAGGGGCCTGAGTGAGGCATTTCATGTTCTGTTTCTCAAGTGTGTTTTTGTGATTGCAAGTGCCATTATGATAATGTGTTCATCAGAGTTTCTACATGCGTTTGTCAACATTGTTACGAGCCGGTAGCAATACAGGTAGTAATACTGGTCGTAGTAATGATTGTAGTAATGTTGGTGGTGATGGTGGTGGTGGTGGTGGTGGTAGTATTGGTGATAGTAGTATTAATATGGTAATTAGTGGTTGTAGTAGTACTAGGTAGTAGTAGTTGTAGTGTGCCGATGTGGTTTCCCCTCAGGGAAATATCTTGTAATTAACCTGCCTTAGCACGTGTTAATGTATTCACAGTGGATTAAATGAGCTGGAACGTAGACTGATAGGAGAGAGAAATGTTGGACTGAACTGAGGCAATGAACAGGGGGATGAAGGGATGGGAGGAGGGGCGGGGTGAGAAGACATGTCTTCATTCGGAAGACTCTGAGGTCTCACAAAGTACTGCCCATCTTTCTTTCTCTCCCTCATATCATCTGTCCTTTCTCCGCTTCAACGTTCAAAGCTCTTCAGTGATCATCCGCCAGGTCTCTCTCGTTCTCTCTCTTTCTCACACACACACACACACACACACACACACACACACCCTCTTGTGGGGGGCTGCCATCTCTCCCCTTGGCTGATAGAGAGCAGTGTCGATGGCGCTAGTCATTTGCCTCGTTCTTTGTTGTCAGAATCAGAGGATGAAACCCCTTTCCGCTCACTGATCTCAACTCAGCCATCCTGCCAACAGCAGTGGCTCTTTAAAATGAACCCTTTTGTCTTTGACTGGTCTGGAGTCAACGGTCCTGAAGAGTTACTCCCGAAGCTTCTTATAAACCAGCGCCTCTCTCTCTGTTGAAGAAACCACAGATACTATACGGTTATATTTAAACAGGGTGAGGACAAATCCGCTGGCGTTATGACCGCTAGAGGCGGCGAGAGAAGGATGGGAGACTGCTAGAGTGCAGCAGTAGGATCGGACAGAGAAAGGGAGACGGAGAGCAAAACAGGATGTGGATGATGCACGGAACGAGATTAGTGAACTTAATCAACCCCATAGAACATGAAGATGGCACCAGTTGATCTATGCAATTATAATAGTGGATTCCTTCCATCCAGCTGGTCATCGAGGCCTGAACAAGTGTTACTCACTGTGTACGTGCGTTGTACTTGCACAACCAGGGTTGCGGGTCCAATTTCCAGGGGCGCCAGTGTGTAAATGAATGCACTCAGTACCGTATGTGGCTCAGGCGGACAGCAACCTCTCAATGACTTAGATGTAGGGGTGTCCTCCAGTTAGTCAGAAAAAAAACGAATGACGTCACGGTCCAAACCAAATGACGGCACGGTCCAAACTATATTGTATATTGGGGGGAAATGGGCAAGGAGTCATGTGCAATAATATCTAGCCTTGGTAAACCGGGGGTACTGATAAAAACCTTAGATAAACACTGACATAGTGCAGGCTCCGCCATTAAGAAGAGTAGACATAGGAAAGCCTGGTTCCTTGTAGAGGAAAGATGTGCAATGACTGTTCCACTGGAGAACTAGAGCCAGAGATGTATTTCCTGGCAAAATGTCAGAGATATAACACGATCGCAGAGATTGATTTCCCCAAATTAGAAAACATTATTCAGGGTTTCACAGACCTCCCAGAGGAGCAGAGGCTCACCATCCTCTGAGGGCGGATGCAGAGCACTGTGGGTTGGTGGCACACAATGTCTGTGGCTGACAATATGAAGGACCGTGTCTGAGGGACAAACCTGCCAATGTCATTTTGTTGTTCTGCTGATGTCCTATTGGCAATCTTTTTTTAAAAATTATTATCACATGTTGTGGTATTGTAAATTATAATTATTGATGTACAGCTCTGGAAAAAACTAAAAAAAACATTGCACCTTTCCCTTTCCCTTCCAAAAAAGGTTTTTGAGTGAGACCACTGCAAATTGACACTGTTCCTCACTCAAAATGCTCCTTTTTAACTTTTTTGGAAAGGAACGATTAAGGTGCAGTGGTCTCTTAATGTTTTGATTAAAAATGAATCCCAATAAATGCTTTGCCAGTATGTGCCTTGTAATGTCATGTCAATAAAGTGATTTGACTTGAAAGATGACTGAGCGAAGGGTATGAAAGATGACTGAGCGAAGGGTATGAAAGATGACTGAGCGAAGGGTATGAAAGATGACTGAGCGAAGGGTATGAAAGATGACTGAGCGAAGGGTATGAAAGATGACTGAGTGAAGGGTATGAAAGATGACTGAGCGAAGGGTATGAAAGATGACTGAGCGAAGGGTATGAAAGATGACTGAGCGAAGGGTATGAAAGATGACTGAGCGAAGGGTATGAAAGATGATTGAGCGAAGGGTATGAAAGAGAGAGAGACACAGAGACACAGGCAAAGAGACAGACCGTTTTGTCTGCTGCTATGACACAAACACCTTAACCCATGTCATGGGAGTGGACACACAGACTTGATGAACACACACACACACACACACACACTAACATATGCATGCTTGTGCACGTATATAGAGCCGTCTCTCCACTATATGCACTCACACTCTTTCACAAGCATGCTCAACCACGCACAGACACACTTATCCATCCCATCTGTCCTCATGTTGTCTGTTGTTTCCTGCTGTCTGTCAGTCTCTTTCCTGTTGTCGCTCTGTCTCTTTCCTGTTGACTGACCTTCATGTCTTGTTCCTGTTCTCGCTGTGTTGGTGGATGAGCGGAGTAGTGTAGTACCGGCACAGATGGCACGTCACTCAACCTGGTGTGTGCGCGTGCGTGCGTGCGTACGTGCGTGCGTGATTGATGGCTGGGCTGTTGTGTCTCCCTCTGAATGGCTCCCAACGGTATCGTTAGGGTTATGACCCTCAGAGAAGCACAGAGAGCCCGGGATTGACACACACACACACACACACACACACACACACACACACAGCAGATAAACATCATCCTGGCCATTATGAATAATAGAAAGGAACAGCTGAGTGGAAGAATTCCACTTTAGAGAGTTAGGCCAGGTCGGTGAGTTTCTCTTTCAAAGAACTACCTTTTGTGACAATGTGACAATAGTCTAGCATACAAATGGCCTGGCTATAAGTAGCCACATAACAATGGATTACTGCCTTGCTCAGGGACGCCACGTCAGATATTTAAACGTGCCGGGATTCAATCCAGCAACCTTGGGGTTACCTGTCAGAGGTTACCTGTCGACCCAACTTGATTCTGGTGGCATCCGGGCTCCAAAGCGACCAATCTGGCGCTGTATGCGACAGCATATTTTGCTGTGCAATCAGGAGTTATTTTGGGAGCACTTGGGGCAGCCCCGGAACAAACTCTGTCAGGTAATAATTGTTGTAATGAGCGCCGTTGTTTTCAGAGGACCCTTGAGGAAAAAAGTGAGTGCAGATTCATTATCGTCATGGTTGCCCGAGTGCTGCAGAGAAAATCGCTTGTTTCCAACCCGATTTCAAATGATCTGAACCATGTTACCAGCCAACATTGCGATGTTCATATAGCGAATCGCCGTGATTGCGTTTTCCGTTCATACATCATGTCGTGAGCTTTTTTTTTCCAACCCACTCACACTTTGTTAACCGTATCACACTTTGTCCAGTCCTGTTACCTCATTGGCTAAAGCTAATCACATGGTACATTAACCAAATCCAAACAGAAACCCAGGAAAAGGGATAGCTCCTTCTGGATATCAATTACCATAAAAGGTATCGGACAGATCACTTGCATGTCTTTTCTTGGCCTATAACCGTTTCTCAAAAACAAGACCGTCCGTGCTCATCTGTATGTAGTTATGGCTTTTCTTCATTCTGGGTCAGTCACCGTGGTCAGGTATTCTGCTACTGTGGAACCTATGTTGTTGGTTTTTGTGTTGCTGTTTTTATTCTTTTTGATGTCTTTTCATTTTAATGAACAGACCCATTTCCAGTTGGCCTGGGGGCCTACTTTTTGATGAATCTTCTTGCAGGTTATTGCTTTGTAGCTGAGGGTTTGGCATTGCTTCCTTTGAGTTTGTATGGAGTTTAGCTTCTTTTTTTTTTTGAGTGAATGCACTTTCAGGGATTATGAGGACGTTCTTGCCGGGTACTGCATGCTGTCTCGACGGTGTTTGTCCCATTTTGTGAATTCTTGGTTGGGAAGTGAACCCCGGACCTCACAACCATTCAGGGGAATTGCTTCTGTGACTGATCAGAGAATTTCTATGCCGGATCTTGATTGAGGTCGAAGGGTTTGTTCTTTTTATTGCCATTGTACGCCTTCTTGCCTTGTCTCAGTTAGCTGTAAGAGTTACCTGTCTCTCTCCCTCGTTCTCGCTCGCTTTTTCTCACCCCCCCCCTTCATTTTCCATCTGTCTGTCCTAGCTGGCAGGCCACTGTTTCAGTTTACAGCAGAGAGGATGTTTTCAATAATGCAGAGAGAGCCACACACTGGTTTATTCATCAGGGTTAAGCTGAAATAAACGACAGAGAATAGAATTGAAACAGAGACAGAGGAATCGGGGGAGCGAATAAAAGGGTGAGAGTGAGAGTGAGAGTGGGGGAGAGGTGGAAGGGAGAGCTGCATTGCAGTTTGAATGAACTCCATGTCCATATTTCCGTGTCTTTAAGACCAATGTGTGTCAGTGCCTGTGTCTGCTAACGGTGTGTTATTTTTGTGGGCTCCCGGGCGCGCGCGCAGTTTTTGACGCGCAAGTGTTCGAGGTTATTGTGTGTGTCTGCGAGTGTGCGTTTGTGTATTTTTCTCCAATGACTCGAAAGTTAGGAGAGGAATTGGAGGGAGGTATGGACGGGTCGAAGATGCACGGAAGCGAGGGACCGAGAGAAATCTATATTTGCTGAATATTTGAAGAAGTTTAATCCGATGCCTTGGACTTTCCCGCTCCGTACTGAGGCTCTTTACCACAGACGTGTAGAGGTGAGAGACAGACAGAATCGGGGGGGGGGGTTGGGGGGGGGTTGGCACACAGCAATTAGAGTAGAAGGCTGAAGAAAGTCCCCCTTTTCCTTTGCCTTCCTCTCGGCCTGAGGGCTGGAGAGAATGAGATGAACAGTTTGACTAGCATTTCCACACAAAGTTGGATTTGAGTGTATTAGTTAACCATAACTAAATATTACAGATAAACTATATCTCATCCAAAACATTTCTTATCGGTTCAGTTGATTAGCATAACGCCTGGCGATTGTGTAAATATGATACAGATTTTAGGATCAGCTCCCGCATCTGCATTCCAAAACACATTTAATGAGCTAAACCAGCAAAGTGTTCCCACACCCGTTCTATAAACACCACCGTGTATTCAAAAACACCATCTAAAGCCACTGAGATAGCCATATTCAGGACTAGCACGTGCTGGGCTTCAATAGCTGTTTGGGCTTATCAAGATATGACATCGGTGAAATGGAGAGTGTCGGGCAGGCAAACAAACACACATCCACACACGCCGGGTTGTTGAGAGAGCACAAGTTTGGTGTTAAGATGCTAGATAAGGTATCTTGTTAACCCTCCTGTACAGCTACTGACCGACTACCGACAGAAATGTTCTCAATGCGTTGACTGACTAACGCGATGATGCCGGGCGTCTGTCACGGAAACTAGATCTACTCTTGAAACACACAAACAGACTAGATTTCATTACACTTGTTTATTGGGGCCCTCGCACGCATGGTGCAAACTAATAATTTGTCATATTTATCACTTAAACATGTATTATATGCAAACGTTGCATATTCCACTCTCTCCCTGGACAGGGGGGCGATCATCCGTTTTCGTAATGACCCTGGATTAAATTAGGCTATCAAGGACAGAACAGCAGATTTTTTTTCCATCCTTGTTGGTTTGGACTTTTGATCTAGAAACCTTTCAGGTCTGACCACTGGGCTAACTGCCGACCCAAACACGGGGGCCCGGAGACATTTCCCGTTGTCCTTGTTTTTATTGTGTAATAAAACAAGGACGCACACACACATCGTCAACATATGCCAGTGTGGATTTTTGGGCACCCTGCATTAGCGAGAGAAGCATTTGGAGTAAAGCCCAACCGAGAGGGATTAAAGCAGGAATGTTACTGTATATCTGGAGGGAGAAGAAGAACACTGGGCTCAGTACAAAACTGTTCTGATGAGGCAAGGCATGAAAGATAGAGAGAGACTGAGAGTTGGAGTGATGGGTGGAGAGATGTGTTGGGTGTGATTAAAGTGAAGTGACAGGTCGCCCCTCGATTTAGGTCAGCAGTCAGAACAGCACTGCTGTCGGTGAGATGCTGTGTGTGTTTGTGGGTGTCGCTGTGTTTCTGATTGTGTGCGCGGGTGTGTGCATGTGTCTTTTGTGGCTGTGTGTTTGTAGCTGTGTGTGTTGCTGTATGCATACAAATGAGTGTGTGTGTGTGTGTGTGTGTGTGCCTGCGTGTGTGTGCCTGCGTGTGTGTGCCTGCGTGTGTGTGCCTGCGTGTGTGTGACTGTCTGTGTGTGTGTGTGTGTGTGTGTCTGCGTGTGTGCAGGCTCTTCTATTAAAGGTCAGACATGAAGAATCCTTAATTGGATTGGGACTGGTTAACATTGTTTAACCTCCCCACTCTCTCTCTCACACACACACACACACACACACACACACGCAGACACACACAGCAACGTTTGCGTCCCTCGCCATTGCTTCTTTTTCTCCTCCTGCCGCAGCACAGACAAAGCCACCATTGTCTGGCCTTCTGCCTAGGAACCACTTGTAGAGGGAGGTGGCATGGGCAGGACTGGGGGCGGAGCCGTCCGGCATTGACCTCAGGGCCCACGGGCAGGACTGCAGTGGCGCTAGCACGCTAACGCGCCGGTGATTTAGAGGTTCAGGCTGAAGTGACCTCTGATGAACAACGAACACTTTCCCAAACAGCACACACGTGCTTTGGGCTGGGCCGGCCCTTCTTATAAATCAAACCGGTGTATACACCAGCAGTCAGTCTCTTTTCCCAGTCGCTAATGACCGTGGTTACACACACACAAAAACACACACGCACACACACTCAGACTAATGAGTATGCCCAGGCAGTGTGTGTTTTGGGGTAATCTTGTCTTTAAACAGACAGCCAGTGTGTGATGTGAGGAGAGAGATTACAGTGTTCAGCAGGGACTGGAACCTCACTTCTCCAGCTGTTCACTGATAGGAAGAGGGAGGGAGGGAGGGTTATAGAACAAGCGAGGGCAGAGGAATGAAAAGAACAGAAGAGACACAGAACATGGGGGGCAAGGCAGACAGGCAGGCAGACAGGAGAGACAGACAGACAGGAAGGAGAGAGAGAGAGACAGACAGACAGACAGGAAGGAGAGAGAGAGAGAGAGAGAGAGAGAGACAGACAGACAGACAGGAAGGAGAGAGAGACAGACCGACCGACAGACAGACAGACAGGAAGGAGAGAGACAGACCGACAGACAGACAGGAAGGAGACAGACAGACAGACAGACAGATAGACAGGAAGGAGACAGACAGACAGGAAGGAGAGAGAGACAGACAGACAGGAAGGAGAGAGACAAACAGACAGACAGGAAGGAGACAGACAGACAGACAGACAGAAAAGACAGACCTTGGAAGCAAGCAAGGAAGACAGACAGGAGGACATGGTAGCGGACAAATTAGAAAGATGACTGGCAAGTATTGATTATACAGTCGGTCCCGTGGAGAGAGTCCATCGAAAGACATTTAAAGGACAACAACTGTCACTTCTAAACCCATTGAAATGCAGTAAAAGCTTAAATCATTCCATAAACACATCATTATCACTGTGTCAATTTCCCTTTTCAGATTTAGCTCCATTGTCTATATGGCAGCAAACTAGGATCTGTTTTGCATTTGCTAGATCTTAAGGATCAGGATTATATTGACAGGATTATATTGAGAAGGGGAGAAAGCACTCCTAATTTGAGACACTATTAAAACTGCTCTTGTGTCATAGACTCAGCTTCTAGGTGCTTTGGGTGCATTTTACAAACATAAGGATTTTGTACAGCCTGTCCCCGTTTTCCTCCTAAATCCACCACTCCCTTTATCCCCCTTTCCTTCAAGGGTCTGTTTTTTTGGCTTAATATCATTCAACAGGGAATCTGGAGCCAAACCCCTAATTCAGCGCATGGTGTATGAGATGGTGGGCCAAGGTTTTGATAATGGTTAGAAATGCTAAGGGGGGGGGGGGGTCTGTACGACTGCGTGACTAATGGCCTTGATGTAATCGTCTACGTAGCCCTTCTCAACATGCTCCGACGGAGACCGTGTCATTGGTCGATCAGTGTCGGGGTGTATCGGAGTTCGTGTTCAGCTTGAATGACAGAACCGAAATGCGGTGTGGAGCGTAGGAGTGTGTGTGTGTGTGTGTAGTGTGGAATCCTTGAGATAACCCTCCAGTGTAACTGAGACAACAGAGCATAATGAGGAAAAGAAACTTCAGAACATTATTCAGTCCTTTCTGTTCTCTCTGCTCTTTAGGGCCCGACATAGTATTAGAACAATATTCCACTGCTTCTCTGGAATGTCCCAGTGCTTTATTACATTAATAGCCCTGAGGAAAGTCTGAATTATGTGTTATTACACTGAACACAGCGCTTCATTACATTAATAACCCTTAGCAAAGTCTGAATTATGTGTTATTACACTGAACCCAGTGCTTTATTACATGTTTAACACTGAACCCAGTGTTCTATTATTCTGTTGTGCCTCCGCCCGACCCAACCTGGCCCCTCCGCCAGACCCAACCAGGCCCCTCCGCCAGACCCAACCAGGCCCCTCCGCCAGACCCAACCAGGCCCCTCCGCCAGACCCAACC
>JACXGJ010014795.1:0-14359 GCA_016801105.1 Esox niger
ACACCCCCTTCTACATCCCACACCCTTTATATCACACACAACCTACATCACACACCCTCTACATCACACACCCACATACATCACACACCCTCTCATCACACACCACCTGCCTCACACCCCCTCTCATCACACACAACCTACATCACAAACACTCTCCATCATACAAGTACACATAAACACCCACCTACATCACACACCATTTTCATCACACACCCTCTCCATCACACAAGTAAACATTAACACCCATGTACATCCCCCACTAACTATATAACACACTACATCTCTATCACACACCTTCCTACATCACACACCTAAGACACTTTTGCATCACACAAGTATACACAAACACCCACCCTTATCTTGCATGACTTACATTATACAACACCGACATCTTACCCCACCTACAGTACATTAGACACCACTTACATCACACACACACACACACACACACACACACACACACACACACAAACACCCACCGCGTCAAACTTGCAGTTCACTGTAGTTCATGTTTTGGTTGGTTTTTTGTTCAAATATACATGTACACATATTATTGCATATCATCAGCGTAGTAAACTCCATTAAGTCTGCTACGCTCCTATAATTCCTTTCTGGTTAATTGTCTCAGTGGACTAATAATGTTGATGGGTAAAGGAGAAGAGAGAGAGAGAAAAAACAGAGAAAGAAACGGATGTGAAGAAGTTTTGTTTATCAGACACCAGCAGCACTAATAAACTAATTTCTCCTTCAAAATCCTGTCCATTCTGCCCTGCAGATGTCAGCTCATGGATTAGCCACAGCAATGATAGATCCTGGCTTTGTGCTTTCTGCCACAACAACAATGCTATGCGGGCCTTGTTTTGTTGCTCCGGTCTTCTTTAAAAGGATCCAGAGACCCAGTCAGTAGTCAACCCGCTGTCAGCCAACCCATTACTTCCAGGGAAGGAAAGGGAGATGGAAATGAGGGAACACAGAATTAAAATAGAACTGTTTGTGACAGTGAGTCACAGAAGACAGAGGAAAAGCTAAGCAGAGCAGCTGGTTGTAAAGCAGCTCAAATCACCCAGTTTCTCTCTTTCTCTGTCTCTCTCTCACTCTCTGTATTGTTCTCTTGCTATCGCTCACTTGCTCTCTCTCTCCCTTTTTCTCCAGAATGTATTCTGTTCACCTAAGACCTGTTCACTACAAAGGCTTGATAAAAACTCGCTTTGACAAAGTCTTCCTGGCACTGTGCCGTTTCCGCAATAGAATCTGTAATAATGAGCCAAATGAATTAAGCTGAGCTGGGTTTCTGGATCCATCAAATACATTTCTATGAAATCCAAACTAACAGCAGCTATTTTGGAGAAGGGTATAATATCATAGATGATTGGAGTGGAAATGGGATATGATGGCCCTGAATAACAATTTCACAGAAAAAAGAATGTTATGCTTCTCACAACTGTTTGTTTTAGAGAGAAAAACACATTGGTCCTTTCTAACCCCAAATGTCAGGCATTAAATAAAACAACACACGTTCCAACACAGCTTTCAAGGCAAGAGTTTTTACGACGTCCAAATATTATGTGACAGGCACATACTGAAGGAAAATATGGTTGTCAGATAAGGTGGATTGACAGGAAGACTGATTAAAAATTGACCAAACTTTATGTATGGGTTAAACCAATACTGGATTTTGTTAAAATATAAAAATGTTATTAGACCACCTGGAAAACCCCTGCCATAGATATTCAACCAAACCACCCGAAGATACAAGAAAGGTAGCAAAGGTCAAAGTAAGATCTCAACGACCCCTTGTTTACCAAAAACTTTTCAGATGCTTTAATCTGCAATTGAAATTTTATCTGTTAAAAGCTGCAAGCAGTTAAATGGAACTGATTTCCCTTCTGTTGCATTTTTCTGGAACATCCAAACGGTGAGAGGCCACGACAGATTGGTTCCCTTTGTGGAGTTCGGAGAAACGAAGAGGTGACCTGTCACCAAAATGAATCATTAGGGAACGCAGATCACACATAGCAGTTAAAACTGGAGTCGGGTGCACAGTTCTCAATCACACGGTCAGTGAAGATTAGGGCAGATCCCAGGAACCCCTGTTACACCTTCTATAAGCTTCCAGTGATTCATGACACAGTTGAATATGGCAACGTTCAGGATTAATCAACATGTAATTTCAGCTCACCAATCTATCTTGTGAGTTAGGCTCTCCAAACAATTGGTCTGTTTATTTGTACGTGCTTTTACATCCATTAAGAGTATACAACATATTTTTAAGTCAATCAATTGCTGCAGATAAGGAGAGAAATATTTATATTTGCATGGCCTTTTGTTTATTCATCCCCATTAATCTGAGCCATTTTAACCATATTTTCTGTGTGAGTCCGTCATGCTGATTTAAATCAAATCTACACCAAACGTAAACTGCTAGCTTCAGATCAATGCACTGCAAACCGTGTTGGATAAAACACCACTAGAATATCAGCGGTTGGCCACCTAGTAGGGGGGTTATCAGATACTCTACGTGTGCAAAAGAATTACCAGACGAGTGAAGACTAAAAACTAAAGCTAGAAACTAAAGAATAAACTAAAAAAAAAATCCTAGAGTCCACCAGTACTTGGCTCTGTTCACCAGGTGAGTGAAGTTCCTAATCAAGACTTAAATACAGTCTCTTTGCCTGGTTATTGAGGTCTTAAATAAGAACCCATCTGGTGAACACAGCCGAGTACCATCAGAGCTCTGGGAACAGCAGTATGTACACATCGTGTTACATCTGAATATAGCCTGCTCTGTCCGAATATCGTCTGGTCTGTCAGAACAACAACTCCCGAGTGGTGCACATGGAGAACTGTGCGTAGGAAATGTTGTGGAAAGGTTGTGCGTAGGTTGTAGGTAGGAACGGCAAACATTTCCCAAGGGAGGATGGGAGGCTAACAGGGAGGCGGAGGGAGGGAGGGAGGCATTCGCTGTTCTCTCCTCTCCAACAAGTGTTGCCTGAAGTCATGCTAGTGCAATGGGTAGCAAGCTAATTCTGTGTGTGTGTGTGTGTGTGTGTGTGTGTGTGTGTGTGTGTGTGTGTGTGTGTGTGTGTGTGTGTGTGTGTGTGTGTGTGTGTGTGTGTGTGTGTGTGTGTGCGCACGTGTGTTTGTTTGAAAGCCGGCAGAAAGAGAGACAGGGAGACAAAGTGAGACAGAGAGCTAGGCTCTGATTCACTACACTTACATACCAAATGTCAGTGAGGATCAAGAGAACAGCGTTGGTTTACCTACACAGGTCAACAGGGCTTGGGCAGCAGGTCCAGGGCGTATAGTAAGCCCATGTACAGCCATTAACAGTCTACCATCCGGAACCAGAACACACAAGCTTATCTATCTCATCAGTCACCAGAAATCCATGTATGTCCAAACAGCAACGTGTCATCTAAAAGACACCACAGCCCCCCCCCCCCCCCCCCCCCCCAGACCCCCGTCTCACCAATGCCAGCAGCTGTATGAAAATGTATGCACACAATAATTCAACACATTGTGGGAATTATATTTTCAACCTGGCATTTTGAGTTGGATGTGTAAAATGTGGTTTATATGTGCATAATCTCGAGCTAGATTCACCTTCATACTCATGTGGGCAATTTAAGGTCATGTTTGAAAGCGAGTGGTTTAGATGAGATCGGACACATGCAGGACCAAGTACACAATTTAGATGAGATCGGACACATGCAGGACAAACTACACAATATTCTGGACCTGTTCTGACTCGGCAGCACCACTTTTACAACCAGTGGTCATAAATCCTGGAACTCGTCTTTAATTTGCTGCGGATAAGAGCTTCTGCTAGATTGCCTGAATGTAAATGTCCTCAGCGTACTTGGAACCCAACACAAGGCCTCTAAACTCACAGACAGATACAGGTTCTGTACAGATAAAGGCTTGTAACTATTCCATAGGGGAAACTGGACCATAGACTCATGGGCCCTGGACAAAAGTACTGAAATAAATAGGGAATGGTGTGCCACACAGAGTCCATCCACAGATGGACTAACCCCAGGACAGGGGCAGTTCATAATCGCTAACGATGCTTCATGTGGGGCCTTTTAACAGCGAATTATTCTAATCTATTTTAGATATATAGCAAAAAAACTGGACAGGCAATTACCGCTTCCCTTTTAAACATGATCAGCGGCAGTGAATTCGATATTTCAGCAGCAGCAGATAGATAATACTGGGACTGAGTCCCAAATAGCATCCTATTTCATTTATAGGGCACTCATTTTGAACAGGGGCTGTTAGGGAAGGCCACAGGAAGACCACGAGGAAGGCCATTTGGGACACAGATGGATTTCTCTGACTGTCCCCTCCTCATAGAGGTAATAGTCTGGAGGAAATCTCCCACCCCAGAGATTAGTTCTCTCATAGATTTACACCAATCCCCCTATCTTCCAATGGAAGGGAAATTGGTAGCAGGCAGAAAGAGTGGGAAGTGTGTGCGTTTGCATATGTTTGCGCGTGTGTGTGTGTGTGCGTGTGTGTGTGCGCACGTGTGTTA
The DNA here is from genome assembly GCA_016801105.1 of Esox niger. Lineage (NCBI taxonomy): Eukaryota > Metazoa > Chordata > Actinopteri > Esociformes > Esocidae > Esox > Esox niger. Next base: position 4,538 of record JACXGJ010014795.1, read on the forward strand.
AAACGATCTTTTAGCTATGTGTTTGCATGTGGGATTACACAAGGGCAGTGAACGCATCGTCTCTCTTTTCGACCACTGAGGTCAGAAGTATTCAACCACACGGGGAATAGTGTTGAGTCTCTCTCAAAAGGCTCTTGGGAGACGTCAAAAGTCACGTTGAATGTAACACCTTTCTCACATACACACACACATACACACACACACACACACACACACACACACAAGCACCTTTTGCACAACACCTGCTTACATACACAAGCCTCTGTTAGTGTTCTTTAGGCCCAAGCAGCCTAATAAGGGAGGCCTGAAATATCTAGACCTGCCTGGTTGCTTGTGGTACCACACCTCTTCCCATAACAGTACATTTGAAACGCTGGGCCGGGGATAGGGGACTCATAGCATATGTAAGTATATTCCTTTGGTGAAAGCCAAACACCATAAAGCAATTAATGAGGTCATTTCGGGTATAAAACTATATGTGCTTTGGCATGCTGCAAAATGTTTTCCCTCTGTTTTCCCCCCCATCTTGGTCAATAAACAATCTTACACACCAGAAAATCCAATGCTCAACTCTTCCTGCATTAATTGCCTGAGAAAGCCTCCCTATCCAATCACTCTGGTCAACAGTACTACACCATACGCGGAAAGGTGGACCACCGAGTACTGGGTTAGTAGAGAGGAACACAAAGCGACCCCGCAGGAGTCTGACCCGTTAGACGGGTTATGACGGCCGATTGGCACCATGTTACTAGCGGGTTCCAGTCAGGAGTGCAACTACATAGGAAATAGGGGGCCTTTTGGGACCTAGCGCTGATTAGCAACAGTGGCTCCCCACCCTTGAGCCTAATGAAGGGTTGTTTGAGGGAGCCTTCAGACACTTGATTGTCTGGTAACACTTGGAGTTCTTGTGTTTGTCATCTAAGGACTGCGGGGATCCAGAGGAAATCTGTGGAGTCGGGAAGAAGCGCCGACACTTGAGATCAGAGCTCGGGGCTTCGCGCCTCACAGCGCCTGATAGCCGTTCTGAATTTGAGCCGGGCGCAACAAGGTGTACCAATCATTCTCACTAATTGGCCGACTTTTGCTAATGTTTTGTCGTCGGCGTGGGGATAAAGTTGTGAGTTAAAAGGACTCAATGGTTTTTTAAGGAGGAGTCATTGGGGATTCTGACTAAAAACTGCATTGATGTCATACAAGAAAAACAAACACCCGTGAATCTGGGATCACAGGGTTCCTGAATAGACTGCTGGTGTCATACCCTGTTGTTCTGAACAGAATGAGCCCGTTTATGTATATTGTGAAAACCAGGCACAAAACCCACACCATAACGCATAGCTTCCTATGAGCACTGGAACAATGGCATTTTTATCTGAGTTGCCTTGCGAAGGCCCAACACTGAATGACTTGATTTTATAACTCAATAGAACAAGCCTTAAGAACATAACCACATAATTGCAAACCAGTCTGCCATTGATAACGAGCCTTTTTTATGTCTTAAACCATAACAGTAATGTTGTGATAGATGTACGCAGGATTGCGTTCAAAACCCAGAAACGGTCTATGCTTGCTCGAACAGCTCGACAGCACAGCTACAGCAACCACAGAAAACATTTGAAGGCTCTTCTTCAAGTGATAAAAAATGCATATGAATTATTACGTGCATGTGGCCTGGGGTAATTAAGGCAGCCTTGGCTGTTGCCTTCAGTACATATGTTTCCACAATTAGCAATAAAATAAAGCATAAAAGAAGGCGTTTGTTCCACTTTTCCGCTAATATTCTTATAGTGTTACTGAATGTATTCAGGGAAATGGCTGATTCATTATCAGCAAATGCCTAAAAAGTACAGTACATTTTAGCTGCATATCTTTGGTGTCTATTCAGTCTTAAGTGCCGAGAATGGGTGTGTCCGCCCCTTTAGCCAAACACGTTCCCGGTCATCGCCAAACTGTTTTCTCTCAACTGCTGCCACTGTAAAGCTCTATCATTTAGGCCACCTCCCATGAGGCTAGGAAGGTGACGCTATTTGATGTAGGGGTAAACGACACGTCATGTTTGACTAAAGCCTAGCGGGTGAAAACCTCAAAGAAGTTTGGAACCAAAGACACAGTAGTGAGTCCACTACATGAGCAGAGTCAGAAATTGCATCGTCTTTCCTCTATTACCTGGATAAATAGTGTACTAGGTAGGGAATGAAGGGCGCCATTGCGAACACAGTTCTTCATCTATTTATCCCATTTCGATTCGTCCCCTCTCTTTAAGTTGGTCAGGAATGTGTGGCTAAGGTAGCAGCAGTGAGCCTTTAAACCACCTACCGGGTTTTTAAATGAGACATTGCGATAGGTTTTTCACTCTCTCCCACTCTCCCCGCTCTCTCCGGAGAGATGGCGACACACATCTGTGTTGCAGTCTCGCCCCAATTGGTTTGCATGGGCTATTGGCGAGGATATCATCATAAACATAGCCAGAGAGATTGCAGAGTGAACCGCGTCAACCAACAACCCCTTGTGTGCATGTCACGGGTGTTTTGTGAGGTAAGGCCACCATCCCTATCCAACAAGACTGGGAAGAAACTGACATGCAAGGAATCCACATTTCCAGATGAATCCACATGCCAACTTGCCATGCAAAAATGTATTCCTTCATGGAAATACCCAACAGACAGAAACTGGTATACAGGGATTGGGTAATACACAATAAACACATATATTCACAATACACAATAAATAACATTATTAATATGTAAAATATATGGTTTATTGGATGGGTAGCACGTGACAAAAAGGCTACACTGTAGAATGTATTAAACACCATATGGGGAGGAAGAGCAACGATCTTCATCACGTGACGAACATAATTCACGTCTGCTGTTGTAACATAAATCAAGTATCACGTCGACTCAAACTTATACGTTTCATTCTATTGTCTCTTATGAGGATAAATGTTAGTATTTTACCTTGGATAGTATATCGCGCTTCAAAAAACGGTCAAAAGGCGTGGCGATACAAACGATTCAGAGGCTACAATGGGAACACACACCGGCTCACTACGCTTTTATCCCATCACTCCGCCTCTGATGAATATTAAATTCTTCCTATTTTCTTTAACTATCGCAACATTTCCTATGGAATGGGCTATAGGGTGGTGGTATGTTTTTTTCAACACGAGACACTAACGATCGCCAATTAGGCCGCTATTTAGTAGGTGTTCTGGTCATTGTCGGGAACGTACGATTATCGATATGATACTTCTATGATCTGGTGTACGTCACGTGAATAGATCACTACATTCAATGCAGCCGCTTATCCTCACACGAATCACCCATCGTGGTAGTATCGGCTTAACACAATACAAGGAAGGGAGCTGTTATAGATACTACGGCATGCAGCGATAATGTAAATTGTATGAACGGGGTGTTTCGCTCTATAGTAAAAGCGATGTCCCCTCTAGTCTAGCTACAATCTGATGTCCCACTCTCACACGCACAATGCCAGGGCAGGCGTGGAATCTTCAATGAATAGGTTCTGTTTGCTGCCTACAATATGCTTACGCACGCTGCAAATTACACACTTTGGAGCAGTGATCATTCACGATTTAAAATGTCTACCACTCCTTTGTAGCTTAGTAGCCTACTGCCTTCATTTAGCTTACCAGCCTGTTAACATGAGGTTTTAGGTAATTATGCATGCGTTACATTTGTGGATGTAGCATATGCAACATATGGCAATGAATCATCTATATGGACAATAAGTGTTGACAACGATATTGTAAATTAATAATTAAAAACCCAGCTGTATTTTCTCCACACTGAAAAACGGCCACTACTGCTTATCCTCCCTCGCTAAATGCTAGTCTACATGACATCCGTCTCGATAAATAAATATACTGGAGACTAAAACAATTGTGTTTTATTGCAATAGTTCTGCAGGGAACTGTCCTAGATAGTAGCCTACCTGTTAATCCCCGGACCGGGTCCGGCCCCCGTTCCTCCCGTAGGCGCACCATTGCTGGGCTTGATGAGCTGTCCAGAGCCTGTTGGTGCTGAAATGGAAGTCGGAGCCCCCGCACAAGGAACAGCGGAGCCGGCCTGCCCCGGCTGGCCCTCTCCTTCGATGCTGCCTTCGTTCCCCATCGTCGCGGGAGATGATTCGGAGGAGGGAAACGATGTTGTAGAGGGTTCTACAGTTGGAATGAAAACTCAGAGAAAACTCAACTCTGCTCCCCTTCCGCCATCATCACCTACAATTCAGTTTCCTGCACAGAGCACGCGCACTGGCTGAAAGGGTGACAGATCGCGCGTTGACGCAAATGGGAGGGGGCGCGTACGGGCGCGTGCCCTAAATCCTCATTCGTGTCGCCTTGCAGGTCCTAATATAGGCCTAGATGGGGATTTCAGAGAACTTGAAACGACATAATCACTATGGAAAAGAGAGGTGTCAGTAGATACAATTTGATCCACGTAAAAAATCATGCATCTCCGATGTCTAATGTATTTTAAGTACAGTCTAGTTTTAGTAATAGGCCGAGCATATGCCCCATCGAGACCACTGTTTGTCTGTTATAATTCTGAATCCGTGTCAGCGCTACTCCCCAGGGTGTGTCTTTAGCGTGAAAATGAGTGAAAATGTGTGGCCAGTGTCACCTTATTCCTTATTTCCAGGTCCAACACGGCTCGGCTCAAAGCCATAGTGCCCGACAGGGTGTTATTTGGGACAGACTTCTCTGGCCATCGTGTGTCTAAGAGGACTGTGGAGCCGCGCGGGGCTGGCTGGCAGGCACCACACCTGATCAGACTATTGATCAGCTCCAGGCGCTGCGCTCTGCAGGATCCAGCGGATCTCATTTCCTCCCCAGCCCAGGATACTTCATCATAAGGTTGTCTACAATCTATAACCTCAGCAGCACTATAATTCCTTCATTTTCCTGTTAAAAACCCAGACAGTGAGCAGTAATTTCTGACTAAGCGGGATGAAAGACGGTGGCAGAAAGCTGGGTCCAGGGATACCAATGGATACATGGTTACAAACTTACTCGCTCGGGAATTCCTGCTGGATGACTGAAAGGCGAAATGTAGACTGAAGTGTGAATGGTTGCGGTAGGTAGTGGTTGTGTCTCGTGTGTTCCAACCCAGCACACGGTTGATAGGGTAACTCAGTGAGCATGTGGACGTGAGTCATAATGAAGGAAAAAAACATTGATCAAATGGGCTATGTAATTTATTAACACACTCATTTCACTGCCCTAGGCCACTGGCGTAGCGCGGTGGCGCAGGGCGCGGATGTGAGATGTCCTTACAGGCTTTTTAGTACATCATTGTTAGTTTGATTAATACAACAACATACAAAAATGGACTAAACATGCATGGACCCACCCAGATAGCTTTGAACGCTAATCTGTCCAGAGAACCGAGGACACGGGAGACCATTCTGACCACTATGTGCACATAGCAAATTGGGCCAAATATGTTTAATGTAACGTGTATGGTATTTAACCATGTGGTTAGAGGGCCTGGTGACAGGAGAACCTCAACTTGTGTGTCTGAAGGGGTTCAGCAACATGGCTTCTGTGGTCTCTGCGACACCTAGTGGACGGAAGCAAAAACTGCATAAAATGGCCTCGTGTCAATTGTCTCCACAAACATCAAATTTAGAGGTTTATTTCTCAAATGCACCGAACAACACAGCGTCACTCTGCACAATGACATTCGCGAGACATGGCACACGACAACTATGTAGAATGAGTTAACAAAAATACTATATTAGCAAAAATATAGCTAGACAGAAATAATAATATAATAAAGCAAAAATATACATAACACTGTGCACACATCAGGGAGTTGAGGCACAATCACCCACTGTTCATTGTCTTCCTACTCAATGAAGTGGGTGTAGACTCCAGCAACGCAATTACCTGCATTTGCAGTAAGGTGACGTCCTGAACATTGCCTCAATATACCAGCGCAGGGCCAATCGCTTGTTCACCGCCCCCAGACAGTTGCTCCAGTGTCAGACTTGTCACTGGTCATCTGTTCGGGCCACACCAGCCACTGTAGGTGTTACACACCACGTCAACATTGATGACATCTGGTTTGCTACCAGACCTCCGGGGCCTGGTCCTATGACCCACTTCTGGAAGACGGTCAAAAGTTCTGTAATCAACATGTGGAGAGCAGGAGCGGTGAATAGGATTTAGTGTTTTCACACGCCAAAATGATTGCTCTAAATATTATTTAAACATGTGCCTGCCTACTTAAACATGTCATGGTAGCACGTTATAAAAAATTTATTGTGTTCGGTATGTCTCTGAACACCGCCGCCTTGACAAAATGACCAAGCAAGTGCTGATAACCGATCACAAAGAGCCTCCCTCATCGCAGTGTGCATTTTGGACAGCATCGTAGTCATTTGAGTTACATTCATTGTTGTCAGTCTTTTGTTACTCTGGACAGCTCAACTGTAATAAGGCTAATCTGGTTGTGCACATGGAGAGATAAATATTCATTCTTTCATAGAAAAAGTAATGGCTAAAATTAGACCTTCAGTCACATTTGAGTAGTTTTGTTCTTTGGAATAATGCTTATTTAAGATACATTTCGCCACCCAGCACGTGCAGAACCAGAAAGCAGTCCAACTCCATTAGAACTGCAGCCCAGAGGTTTGATATACTGCTAGAAACTCAAACTAAGACTAAAATGTGTCATGTGACACGTGAAATTAACACTGGCTTACAGCTTTTGCCAAAGGCGGTGACGTGCCAGAGAACCAGGTTTCCCCGGCACCAGACAAACGGAAGTTCCTCACTCAGGCGTATCATCCAAGCTTGCATGTCGGGTTCTCTACTACGGCCCTGTTCTGGTGAACAGCTCCCCATCACGGTATGCTGTGCCACTCTTCAGCCTGTCCTCCAAGGGCTGTTTCTTTCAGTTATCTACAAGGTTTTTGCTTATCACAATTACTATGCATTTAATCCTGTCCAATTGTCCAGTTCAAGGAAGATTAAATTGAAAACACCAGTTGCGGTAGTCCGACAAACTGCTAATCTCAGAATGGATTCTGTGTTGGTTCTTAGAAAATGTCCAAGACCTGTGTGCGGCATTTCAATGTAAAGCTAATAAAGTAATGAAACAAACACACAGTGAAAGCCAGGCCCAAGATCTTTTTAATATTACTAAATTTGTGCCCCGGAATATTCACCTTATGATATGGTGAAGAGTGAGGTCAATAATGCAATTATTGTAGTATTCATGTAACTAGGATTAAAAAAAAAAATCCTGAGCAGACAGACAGATATATATACAAAAAACACAAACGCTCACACACGCACACACAACCTTTGATGCTCTCCAACAATCAGATTCTCCAATCACTTACCAATAAAAATAAACAGCGGAGTACATTTCGTCCATACATTTACAGGAACTCAAAACGAGATACAGGCCAAATCCCAAACAGAACAGAAACCTCCATAAGACACCTTTACTCCTTAAATAGAGCAGTACTTGACCAGACCGCTATGGGCCCTCAAATATGTGCACCAAGTAGGAAAAGGGCATCATCTGAGACACTCACAGTACTGTCGAAGCACGATACAAACAAGCAAATGGCGGTGAACCAACCTTGCTCAATGGAAAAACACGGTACATCAAATCTGGACCAATTTCCATTCGAGCCGTTGAGCCACACGGAAGCCACAAAACAAAACCGCCAACGCTCACTTTGTCTTCTGGTAGAGCATGGGCCAAAACGAACAGGACTTATACGCAACGTGATGACAGACAGAGATCCTTTAAACAACAAACGGGTCCCTAAATTTGGGGCGCATTCGAAAACCTACATCTGATTAAAAACATTTTTCTTCCTCTCACATGATTTGGTTCAACTAATCAACACGTGGTCCATTGGATGAAAGGGTGAAAGGTCAGGCTGATACTGATACTAAAATACCACAATATGAATAGGTCCTTCTTTCCCTGATGTCACAGGTCAGTCTCTTGAGTTCAACAAGGGTTTTTGCCTACTCTCAGCTGTGATTGGTGCTCAGTGACCCCGGGCAAGGGCCTCCTGGGGTCACTGGCGCTTGGCTTTGTAGGGTCGCGAGCGTTTCCTGCGGTCCGGTTTCCTCTGTTTGTGCAGACGGCCGATGCTCACTCCCTGACGACGGCGCACAGAGATGTTCTGCTCGACCAGACTGGCCAACATGCCTGCAGAGAGGAGGACAGCATTAAGGGGTGTCACAAGACAGCAGACCAAAAGGAAGCGGGGCCTAATTGAATATGTCCAATAAATAGCTGTAGGAGGGTGTAGGAAGGTGTAGGAGTCCTCACCCTCCTGGGCAAGCATGGAGATGAAGGTGCAGATGAAGTCGTCATAATTATGGGTTCTCCTCTGGTCATCGATCTAGTCAAAACACCAATCAGCATTAAATTAACACACCGACAGGTGGGCACACGGCAGCCCGGCCAGCTCCAGGCAAAAGCAACACGAGCGGTCACTCAGGGCCCCTGACCGCTAGGGGCCCCCAAAAGGCTATAGCTGGCACTGCACTGCAGTACATGAAAACACGGACAACCTCGGGGTTGTGGTCAACTTAACCCTAACCTTGTATTTTTTCCTTTTCTCCACCTCTTCCTTCAAAAACACTTCGTAGTTTGCGATGTCAGCCTCCACGCACTTGAGCAGGGCAAGCAGCTCCTTCGGGGTTCAAGAGAAGAAAAACATCAATATCGGTAGATGACAATGCTTGGTCCCGTCAAACAGAAAGTCAACCACTTCGTCCAATGAGCCATCAGGCCCACAATACAACCAGAAAAAGAAACACAAGACAGCTGAAAGGGACAAAGAAAGGGGAAATGGTCTTACTTTAGGAGAGTACTTTTCCCCCGAGGGCTTGTTGGTTCCAACAGAATCCATACTGAGCTTTTCTTTGCTGGGCTTGGACTCTGTTGAGTGTTTGCTCTCCTCTTTCAGCAGCGATGGTCCCTCCTTCCCTTCCTCCTTTGCTCCTTCCCCCTCTGCCGCCGGGCTGGTCCCCTGTTCTCGGACCTTCTCAGACACACCGGCCGTCTCCTGCTTCAACCCCTCTGGGAGTGGATCGGCTGTGCAGGCAAGAAATCAAGAAACTCATTTACTATTTAACCACCAGAAATGGGATAAAGTACCCTGAAATCATTCCAATCCTGCAGGCTTGCTTGATGCCGCTTCATTGGAGGACATCCGCCCGCTGAGGGAGTTAGAACCGAAGGCAGAGTTGGAGCAACAGAAGTTAGAACATAAGGCAGGTTGGAGCGACAGAGATTAGAGTCTGAACCCATCAGGTGGGTGGGATTTGAACTGCTGGAACGTTTCTGTAGGACTGCAAAAGCCAAGGTCAATGAACCACTGATAAAGTATGTGAAGTGATTTGAAATCATCTTGGAACTAGTAGTATCATCTGTCATCGACTTCTGGCGACTGTGCCATTGAGCTCTAGCTTCTAAAGTGCTGTGCGTCTGGTAGAAATAAATACATAGGATAATCCTGGTTTTAATATGGATTATGCAGTTCGGTTTGAAAGTAAGCAGATTATTTATGATGATCTTAACCGAGTGTCCAAGTTGCCTTACCCACAGGTACAAAACCTAAATCTAATATACACACACATGCGTGCGCGAACACACCCCCACCCACCCACACACCCACCCACACACCCACACACACACACTCACCCACACACACACTCACCCACACACACACTCACCCACACACACACTCACCCCCACACACACACACACACACACTCACCCACACACCCACACACCCACACACCCACACACCCACACCCACACA
>JACXGJ010014796.1:0-14353 GCA_016801105.1 Esox niger
CACACACACACACACACACACACACATACTTTCACACCAAATTGTCTTTCTTTATAACTTTACATCAGCTAAGGGCAAGTCAAATATGACTGGGCTAAACTTAATAACTTACACATGGTGGATAACCGTGGAGGTCTATACCTCATATTTTCTCCACACAATGTCAACAATAGCTCAGGCTTTAATGTTTTGTGGTCACAACATTGAAGACATGTTGATGTTGGGGTAATGTCAGAGATAATGAGGTTGAACAATGGTGAAATGTACCTTAAAAGGCCTTGACTATAAACACAACATTAACCTTATATTACTGGAATAATTCTGTAGGCTCATGTCTTACTTCCTCTGCTCAGAAGGAGTTTCATTCTTGGGAGCCCAGCCTGGTTGGCTTCAGTAACCATAGAGGTCCAGGATTCCTGAATGTGGTTTACTACTGAGGTCCACATTACAGCATTATGAAAACTAGTCCACCAAGCAGGATCAGCAGAGCTGTGAAGACAGAGAGAAATTAGTGAGGATTGGACCCTATTATATAATGCTGAATAAAAAAATTAGCGGCCCTCCGCTAATAACACTTCAACTATAGACCTTTATTTGTCCAATTTTGTAAGTGCTAACAATGTAATACATTTATTGCTAATAATAATAATATTATACAGTATTAAAACATGAATTAATGGGTAATATTTATGTTTCTAAGTGGTTGTTTCAGTGGTACTTCCTATTTGGTTTTGTTACCTTGAGACATGGTACGCTGTAGACCGAAAGTGGGGCCACCCAGGGTTGTTGTACTAGCTGCGCTGTTGAGGCTGTTGGTTGCAGTGGCGTTGGGGTTGGACAAGTCCACAGCTGCAGTGCTTATAAAGAGAGCCTTAGGACTATTTAGGGTTCCTGAAAGAGGAGAAAAAGACAAGGCTCAAGAAAGACCAAACAGAAGGGATGCATCGTCTACAGAGGGTTTGGAGGAATGAAGCAGCTGCTAGGTGCTGATCTGGGGTTAATTGAGCATTTCAATAACTAATGAATAAGGTTAGGATTGGCTGAGCGGAATCTGATTTTAGATCTGTTCTTTGGATTATGTTAAGACAAGTGCTTCACCATTGGAAATGGTCCCGTTGTAGATGGAAATGAAAAAGGAGGTACTGGGGCTCCTGGTGGAAGTAGCATTGGGGACTGTAGCATAGAAGTTGCACCCGATGGTCAGATTACTGACTGAGCCCGACACCAAGTTAGAAGGCAGCTACAGGAAACAAGGGAAATATCATTATTTGACAAACGTCATTAAGGAAAACTTTACATTTAGTCAGGTACACTGTAATTTACCAAGCACATATCCCAAATGGACCACAAGTGTATAATCTGGGAATAACCAACCTAATTGGTAAATAAAGATAAATTAACAGTCTTAAAGTCTATTCTTAATCTTATGCATGCTCAAAGTTTTCCATGTCTTGTTGAATTTATCAGTCCCAAACAAGAAAAGCATTGAATCAAAAGTAAAATAATTCTGGCTAATTGGCCAAACCTACCGTGGTAGTTGGAGTCAGAACTCCATTGGTGTAAAGTGTGGAAGAGAAATTGACAGTGTTGTTCATGTTCGCACACACATAGACAGAGTCATTTTGTCCCTACAGAGAGATAGAATGAATGCATATAAATGTTTAATATGAATGTGTTTTATCAATAATAATATTAGAATATGTACATTTTGGAGATTTTTATTTATTCAAAAATGAATTGTCAAATCAAATCCTAATCCTTAAGTTCCTAGAAATTCAACACTAAATTTAAGTCAGGTTTCATACCGTTTTAATGGATCTGGACAACCCTAAAGCGATGTAGCCACTGGATTGTCCTTGAAGCTGGAAGGAAAAGTTCTGTCCCGAGATTAAACTGTCTGAGACGAAGAAACAGGATCCAGACAAAGATGGGTTACAGCCTGCTGGCTGAGCAGCGCAGAGCTGTGTGGTTCCACAATTTGCCGATGAGATGTTTAGCTGTGTGTAAAGAGTTCCTCATTAGCGGTTCTGAGGTTTGGTATTTATTTAACCTAAAAAGGAAATCTGCAATTTGCGCTTTTCAGTATATAATTTGTATTTAAGGACACAACTTCCCAAGGATTCACAAGCTAAATTTACCTGTGGTGGCCCATACATATGCCAGTATACTCTATAAGCTTATTTACTTTTTACCTACCATGCAATAGCTTTACAATGGCACTTGACAGTAGCTTGCAAGTGGCACGTATCATTTTATACAACTACTTTAATATAGGAATTTTAAGGTATTTTATTGTATATAACTACACAGTACTTGCTTTGATACCATATTTTCAATACAGCAGGTATACAGTAGGAGTAAAGTACATTTTTAAAACACCTCAAACAGCTACTCTATGGCTTAACCAATATCCTTTTCATTTGGCTTTGTGAGGCTTTGGTTTAAGATCATGTCGATAGGTGTGAGGCCGGGTGGGACATGTAGCTTTGGCCACTCACTGAGGACGTTGTTTTCGTTGATGTGGAGATCAGTGCCTCAGCTCCCATCTCCATGCACGCCATTACCATGACAACTGCGAACAGAACTCCGCTCCTTGTGTCCATTCTTGTTACAAAAATTTAGATGACTGATGTTAGGATTTAATTATTATTAAAACATTTACAAATGTAATTACCAATGCTAAGATACAGTGAACTATTATGCCTTATACTGAATTTTTTAAGCATACAAATTATAATTTGTGAATAAAAGCAAATAAGGCCTACCATTATTGGTAATTAAGCATTATGATGTTGTATAAGAATACAACAAGCAACATAATGAATACAACTAGCACTGAATAAAATACCTTAATTATTTTATACTCTATTGTAATTGTAATTGTTATAACATTAATAGTAACTAGGTGCCTTAAATAAACTCCATAATGTCAACATTCCCAACAGAGAGGAAATAATAAGTTAGGATATGATAGATTGCCAGCAAAGGAAATGTAAATAAAATCGAGCACTATTCCAGAATTGAAATTGCATTCCATGACTGAAGCGAGAGAGAAAAATATTTGCATCATAAGATAACATGAACTGTTAAATATACCTGTAATTTTGTATCATAAAAGACCTCTTGAAGTAAAAAAAATCTGTTCTCCTTGAACAAGTGTTTGTCACAGCAAATGGAAGTCACAGGTGTGCTCAAGAAGATGGTGCTCTTCTGCCAACTAATCTTGCTCTCTATTTAAAACAGGTGTTGTGAAGGGAGGAGAGACAGAACATGGAAATAACCTGCCTTTGTCCTTTTACAATCACATGCTGTTGCTGGAGGTGTGACATCATTGCAAAATCCACACATGTACAGTATGTAGGTGTAAATACGTTCATGCCCACACATTTCCAGTTCCACATACACAGCGTGGTATGCTCTGATTATATATTGGGTTTTCCAATGTGATGGTATGAGGATGTGTGTGATAGTATGATTCACATGACTCAAATTACAAATATTATAATTTAAATATTACTTCAGTAAAAAAACATTTGTTCTTAATTATATCAGAAGAAGTAGTTACATTAAGAAATTAGAAAATACATTGTGCATATCTCATCATTTGAACTTGCAAGTAATGGGGTCCGAGTGTTAACAGCGGGCCTCAATTCTAGACCAGCACCCAACCTAAACTGTACTTACTGAAATCTTTTTATTATAATAATCCCCGTGGGCCCTTTCCCTTCAGATTCCCAGGTCAATATTTTAACCCAGACCACACCTGTTTGTAACGAATACAAGAGAGAGCATATCTCATTAAAGATTTTGTGGAAGATTGGAAAATATGAATTGAAGACAGAAATAGTGTAGTTGTTTTTGGAGCAAAAGCTTTTTATCAGGGCGAGCTAGCTGTCAATTTGGGCAATGCTAAGGACATGTCCTGTTTACCTTCTCTGCTGAATATGAGGCCGTTTGGAAAATGGGGCATACATTTTGCGACAGACACTTCTGTAATTTTAATGTTACAGTTATATCAAACTCTGCGCATTACATCAATATATATCAATAATTGAAAGAAGTCAATTATTGTCAATAGAAAAGTCTGCACCTCTAAATTTGCATTGAAGCACTAGACTGAAATTGCTTTACCAAAGGCATTTCATATTTTTGAGTTGCCCATTTCTTGCAGTGGTGTGGTTTATAAAAACATACATTGACTACAGCTAGCTTGTTGAAAAGCAGTTTCAAGTTAACCACTTATATTTTACTATATATGCTCAGTTGAACAAAAAAGTATTACCTAAGGTAGATTTCTAACTAAGTGTATGTAAATACCGGAACCAGAATACAAAGGTTTGCTCATTCTGATTCCCACGCCTAATCAAGATATCAACATTGTCAAATAAAAGTCATTGATTCGAATGTTTACTTACTTACCCAATAGAATAATGGTAAAACAAAAAAACTACACCCAAGGCGTTGGAGCAAAGCAAATTGTGTTAAGATGTAATAGTTTTGCAGACATATTGGAGCCTGATGTTGCTGAAAATAACGCAACTTTAACTGAAAGTCTGCCTCCTGCTTTACCAAGGTTTGCAAATGGTTCTGCAAATAAATTTGCCCATTGTAGAGGCAGCGAAATGAACACGCTACCTCAGGAAAGACCAATGCGTGTGATAAGTTACAACTTGGAAATTTTGGCGCTGCCTGATCTGATAAACTTTAGTTCACCTTTTATATACAGTAGGTTAGTTATTATGAAGTGCACTCAATGATTACCACGGAGAGGGGTTGTGTTTCTTTCTTTCAGGATTGGTCAGTATCTTATGCAAAGATTGTTTTATATTTGCTGTTTTCCTAATATGCATTTATATCGGTAGTGTGGAGACAGTAAAAGAAAAACAACAATTAAACAATAATGGAGATATTCTGATGGCCAGTTAAGAATGCTGCTGACAGGTTTCCTCTATCACACAGGCAGACTCTGCCCAAAGGTGATTTTCTGTCACAATTCTGCTGTATGGACAGAAGGGCAGAGGCAAGACGGTCTGTGGTATTCATGGTTTTTAATAAAGAAAGGGAACAAACAAACTCAAATAGCTGTCGCAACTGGGCATAGCCTTCAGCTGCTAACCAAAATGAACCACATTACTGTGGGCAACCGATCAACATAAATAGGTTCCCCAATTGGAGGCAATAACCAAAACCTGCCTCCAATTGGGGAGACCAAAGCACATAGAGGTGCCTAGAGGCACCTCTTCTGGCCATGTCCTGACTATGGCCCCAGCCAGCGCGAAGATGGCTAGGGGCATAGCCAGGACGTGACATTTTCCTCTAATACCAAAGCTGAGTGGTTCTACAACAGTGGTATATTAGTTACTGATTACTGGAATTTTCTGCAAAAGGTAATAAATTATGAAAATTCTTATTAATTATATATTTAATATTTATTCTGTTAAAATAAAACTGGATAATAGTATAGTCAGCTAAAAAGATTGCCGATACAGAGCCTGAGAAAAGCGAGAGGATGTAGGCAGGGTATCATATAAAGAGAAAAACACCATAGGAAGAGTAGAGATGCAGACAAACGAATGCAGAAGCGTCCACCAGTTGTTGATAAGCCTACTTCACAAGTCCATTAATACAAAGGGAGGCAGTTATTGTGATACAGTGAGGAATAAAAGTATCTGATCCCCTAATGATTTTGTATGTTTTCCCACAGACAAAGAAATTATCAGTCTGTGATTATAGTGGTAGGTTTATGTGAACAGTATAACAAAAGAAATCCAGAAAAACGCATGTCAAAAATGTTATAAATTGATTTAGATTTTAATGAGGGAAATAAGTATTTGATTCCCTCTCAATCAGAAAGATTTCTGGCTCCCATGTGTCGTTTATACAGGTTTTGAGCTGAGTATGGAGCACACTCTTAAAGGGAGTGCTCCTAATCTTAGCTTGTTACCTGTACAAAAGACACCTGCCCAGAGAAGCAATCTATCAATCAAATTCCAAACTATCCACCATGGCCAAGAACAAAGAGCTGTCCAGGGATGTCAGGGACAAGATTGCAGACCAACACAAGGCTAGAATGCACTACAACACCATTGCCAAGCAGCTTGGAGAGAAGGTGACGATAGTTGGTGTGATTATTCACCAATGAAAGAAACACAGAAGTGTCAATCTCCCTCGGTTCGGGGCTCCATGCAAGATCTCACCTCGTGGAGTTGCAATGATCATGAGAACGGTGAGGAATCATGATCATTGGGAGAACTACATGGGAGGATCTTGTCAATGATCTCAAGGCAGCTGGGACCATAGTCACCAAGTAAACAATGGGTAACAAACTACGCTATGGACGCCTGCAAAGTCCCCCTGGTCAAGAAAACACATGTACAGGCCTTTCTGAAGTTTGCCAATGAACATCTGAATGATTTAGAGGAGAACTGGGTGAAAGTGTTTTTGGGGTGTTTTTTTGCTAAAGAGACATCACAACTTCACTGCATCAAAGGGACGATGGACGGAGCCATGTACCGTCAAATTATGGGTGAGAACCTCCTTCCCTCAGCCAGGGCATTGAACATGGGTCACGGATGGGTATTCCAGCATGACAATGACCCAAAACACATGGCCAAGGCAACAAAGGAGTGACTCAAAAAGAAGCACATTAAGGTCCTGGAGTGGCCTATCCAGTCTCCAGACGTTAATCCCATGGAAAATCTGTGGAGGGAACTGAAGGTTTGAGTTGCTAAACGTCAGCCTCAACACCTTAATGACTTGGAGAAGATCGGAAAAGAGAAATGGGAGAAAATCCCCCCTGAGATGTGTGCAAACCTGGTGGCCAAGGCTGACCTCTGTGATGCCAACAAGGGTTTTGCCAGCAAGTACTAAGTCATGTTTTACCGAGGGGTCAAATTATTATTTCACTCATTAAGATGCAAATCAATTCGCCACATTTTTTACAAGCAGTTGTCTGGATTTATTTGTTGTTATTCTGTCTCTCACTGTTCAAATTAAAATGAAAGACCGATCGTTTCTTTGGCAGTGGGCAAATATACAAAATCAGCAAAGGGTCAAATACTTTTTTCCCTCAATGTAAGTAGAAAGAATGTTGTGTTGCATTTATTTGCAACGAGGGCACGTGCAAGAATTTCACATGTGCAATAGCAAACAAACAGCAAGTCAAATAATGTACTTTACAGTACCTCAGGAAAGACCAATGCGGGTGATCAGTTGCAACTTGCAAATTTAGGCGCGGCCTGATCTGATAAACTATAGCTCACCTTTTATATACAGTAGGTTAGTTATTATGAAGTGCACTCAACGATTCCAACTGAGAGGGGTTGTGTTTCTTTCTGTCAGGGGAATTGTTTTCTATCTTTCCACAGGACAGACTATTAAATTGTAATTAAAGAAATTGTAACACTTCATTGTTTATGAATAAGCTGCTAATAGCGCTCACATAAGGGTCATGGTCATTGGGACCCGAAGCGCAGACTGCGTAAAGAAAAACATCCTTTTATGGTAATGCAAAAATAACAAAAGGAGAGGCAAAGCACAAACTGAGTGCAGAGCAAGTGAAGCAATTACACATTAAACCAGTCGCTGGACACCATTGACCACTGGGTTAAATTTTTTGAACCCTCTGTGCATGTGTTAGTGCCAAACAGTGACAGAATGTAAGAAAGCTATCACAAACTCTTGAATGGGCTTAGTATTTCGGTGATTGGGAGCTGGGAGGAGTGCTGCCTTTGTTGTGATTGGGATCTGGAGAATCTTGATATCTGAAGGCTATATGTCATACTGCTGATGTGATTGAGAGATGAAACTCTGAACAAACCTTACAGATATGGTAACGAGTAAAACTTCAAGTCTCCTCTCACACATCCTTTTTACTTTTCTTATGACTACAGCATTTTACAATTACAAATATTATTCGGATGTCCACTGATGAAAATGGGCCAGTTAGGCAAAGCAACCTATCTTCACATAGCTTGTAGCAAAGTGGTCTCAGGACACCAACGTATACAATGTTACGATCACTATAAAAAGGTAAAATAGCATATGAACACCAGACAAACGTATGATATTTACGAATGCTATGAAAATGTAGTAATAAATATGAATTTTAACAAGACGTTCAGCATGTGTTTCGAACTGGCCACAGTCAGATCAGATACCTTACCCACTGTACCACACTGGATAGGTAGAGCAAGGATGACTAACAGCAACACCAAGGTTGCTGTAATATGTCATGAATGCATTGCTACATTGAAGTAAAGTTAACGTTAGGCATCACAACACTGCATTGGGGTTAAGATTAGAATAAAGTTTAGATATCACAGCACTGGGGTTAAGGCTAGGGTTAAAGTTTGGGATAAGGTTAGGAAACAAAAAAGGTTAGGTTAAGGTTTGGTTAGGTCTTGCAGCTCTGTGGTTTGGGTTTGGGTTAAGGTTAGGTATCACAGCACTGGGATGAAGGTTAGGGTTAAAGTTTGGGTTAGGATTACAAATAAAACACGACCCCTGGCAATCATGAGTCACATGTTCCTGTGTGGAGCAGTGGGTAGAGAGCCTGTCTGTCAAGGTCTCAGGTTCAAAACACAGCTTCATGTTATTTTATTCGTGATTCAGACTAACGTTATTTTACTTAACGTAATATATCATACGAAATTGCCTGGCTAAAATCTACCTTGTCCTTCTGAGACCATTTCTGCTTGTTGAGGTTAAAGTTTACATTCAACTCGATGACATCACTGCTGAAAAACAGAAGCTGTGATTGGTGGCTATAGGAAATAGTTTGCTAGTGTCAGTTTGAATTCAGCTAAATCCGCGGGTTGTTTTTTCAGAATACAGTTGTTTTCGGGAGTTGCAGGAGTTGTCTTTTGCTTGCAGTGCAGCTTCAGTATAGTGGTACGCACAATTTTTATTCAGGAACTTTGACGCTTCTAATAATGCTATATAAGGACTGGGACAAAACTGAATAATGGAGGGTTTTAAAAAATAACTATGTGCCTGATGGAACAAATCAGTGTAAGAGGATTGTCAGCTAAATATGATTCTTGGACAAAATATCCCTTTACAGAGGTTATCTGCAGCTAGGATTCAAACACAATGATTAACCTAACTGCAAGGCAGTGACTTAAAAGGTACACCAATGTACCACAATGTATTTTAATGACAAATTGCAACAAATCAATGAATAAAAATACAAATAATTTGGAGTTCTTGAACATCCAGTTTGATTGGACTCAAAACATGAAAAACAAGAAACCCGGCAAGTCTATTTCAACCAGCCCGCAGTGGAAAGTGTTGATCATGGCTGCCCTCTTGAGATTCAGACCCAGCCCACCTGTCACGTCCTGGCTATGACCCTAGCCATCTTTGCGCTGGCTGGGGCCATAGTCAGGACATGGCCAGAAGAGGTGCCTCTAGGCACCTCTATGTGCTTTGGTCTCCCCAATTGGAGGCAGGTGTTGGTTATTGCCTCCAATTGGGGAACCTATTTATGTTGAATGGTTGCCCGCATTAGTGTGGTTAGCAGCCGCAGGCTATGCCCAGTCGCTAAAGCTGTTTGAGTTTGTTTGTTTCCTTTCTTTATATTAAAAATATGAATACCACAGACCGTCTTGCCTCTGCCCGTCTGTCCATATAGCAGAATTGTGACACCACCCACATGAAAGGCAGTGTCTATAACCATTACGCCACAAAGCGGTCCATATATATAGCCGGTAAAGTGTATGAATATCATGAAGAAATGCTAAGCCATAATTTGAAAGCCACCAGAAATAGTCACAATATAACAATAAATTAGTGATGGCCATCTTTCTAGCACCAGGAAATCATGCTATTAGTGCTAACTCAGATTTTCTTTTTGAAAGTAAAAGCCATCGTATAGCTTTATTAGACAATATAGTTAACAATAGATCTGTCATAAAAAAATTTATGTCCATTCCAATGTTTTTCTTGTCTGCTGTTTTTTTAAATATTAGATTGTTAACTATATGGCATAATACATTACATTAATGACTTTTCTGACTGTTGCCAGCATAATATCCTGCTGCTAAAATAACACTAATAAAGACTCATTTGGCCATCACCACAGTAAACGGTTTCATTTTAGGCTTCCCATAGCTACAGAAGTTTGTAGCCAGCAAAGTTTTTGTCTATTCTGAACAAATCCGCTTTTACCACTGGCCATTTTAACAGTTAATTAGCCATTCTTGAACGACATTGAGTATCTATCAATATAGGTGATGATAATTGACTTTTATCAAGTGAAAAGGCGCAGAGAATCGTGTAGGCTGCGAAGTGTTTGTCTATCCTGAACAAATCCTAATATCCACCAGAAGTGTTTTATTTTAGGATTCCTATAACGTAGCTACGCAAGGTTATAGTTATCAATGTTGATGTTTGTCCTGAACCTCAGGCATAATGTGTTTAGACTGATAAGGCAGTCGAGCGCAACACCTTTTGTTTCGTCTCTAACCATTACACTATTTAACAAGGGGTTGTCAGTCAGGGATGGACGGACGGACTCACTTACTCAGTGACATTCTCTCTTCCAGGCCAGCTCCACTTATGCAAAAACATTATTACATAACTTTGAAACAACGATGCCTCACATTTGTGTATTCATCAATATGTTAGAGGTATCACAGTAAGGGTGACCTAGTCACCTCTCTCTCCGCTCTCTTCCCTTTATCTGTTAGTGGTTACATATCTCGTTCAAGTCTCTGTCAAAATGTGTCTCTTTTTACCGAATAGAGAAATGGGAGACTCACACACTGACAAATTGGAGACAAAGTTCAACAATGAATCTCAAATGTAAAAACGTTGGTCCAAACATGCCCAAAGGAAAAAAATGTGCATAGTATATAAAGATGAAGTGAAAAAGGATCTAAGATCACATCTGTACGTTTGGAATGTTCGAAACTTTTAAACATTTAAACACTTTAGATCCAATAGATAAGTTAAGTCTGTAATCATCTATCTGTCTTTATCTATCTCTACATCTCACTCTCGTCCTCTTAAAACCAGTCAGGCAAGATGTTCTGCTATTTCCCTTTCGGCAAAATGGTTTCTTAGCTGCAACAAGTCATACAAGGACATTTGTTTCAAAACGTTTTTTGCAGATCAATTGGCTGCCTGATGATTCCAGTGGCCACTGCCCACGCCCCACGTGATTGTCCTTGATTGTCCCTGTCTTTGCCCACCATGTTATGCAGCGGACTGTTTAATGTCTCTGGTCAGAGCCCAGCTTCATTTTTTGAACTGTTTGTATTCTGATCATGTAAAAACATTGACATGGCTCCAAAGATCTTGTACTTTGGGGCCATGCCTGGCCACTGCTTAGAACCTGGTTCACCTCTAGCTTATTTCTAATTGTTTTGTTTTTTTCTAGCCACTGTGCCTTAACTCTGGTTGCTTGTTCTTGCACATCTGTAAAATGACTTTGTAATAACTGTTGAGGCAAAAGGTGCTTTATAAAATACATGTGGTTGATTGATTGATTTACTTCTTCTTCAGGTTTCAGCGTGTACTTGGGTGCTGGAGGACTATCTTGTATCAGTGTAACTAGGAATATTTGGTAGCACAAAACATATTGGTTACCAGGTGACAGTGTACATGTGAGCTAGACAGACTGTTCTGCTCGTGTTCTTAAAGGAATCTTTGCTGGTAAGGGACATGATGTAGCAGTGAAGCGATGCAATCCAACCTGTTTGTTAATTTAGCAGTGGTGTCTGATCATGTCCCTTTCTCTCCAGTTCTGTTCTCCCTCTCCGTCCCCGTAATCTCTCTCTCTTTTTCTCTTCTGTCACTCAACCTCCCTCTATAATGTGTTTAATGTTCTAAAATCAATTCTACAACTTCTGAAAATGTATTTGGGCCCTTTCGTGTCGCCTATGATTCATATGTGATCTAGGTGAGGCTAAGCCATTACACCTCATTAAAATTTGCATGGCATATGGGTATCAAACAAATATTGTTTTGCTCTAGTCAAGACTTGATAAAGGCCTCTGTAATATTGTTTTAAATAATGAATGAAAAAGGGATGGCATAGTGTAAACGAATTGTCAGATTAGTGAAAGTGTAGTCAGATAAGATTGATGACAAAAATGTAATTTTCTCACTCAATTCTTCAGTCTATTAAGAACTTTATTCATGTACACATGTACCTGACTTATCTATACAGCATATTATCCTTCAACCCTCACATAGATACAAAGATAGCTATAACAAAACCATATATTTTCATCAAACTGTTTAGGCAGGTCCTGTTGGGATTAGCTCACATCTAAAGCCATGGTTTCTCATGAAATGACAATCAGTTGAAGAATGTTTTTGACAACAAAAGTTTGAGGTTCAATTATATTTTGGATTGGCAGAAAGCATTGTGATCGTTCAACAATAAAATGAATATTGAAAAATATGATTTGCCTAATAATTGTGCAGGCAGTGCATGTCAGTATATAATACTTCAGTGCGGGTTGCACCATGAACCTCTCAGTTAGACTGAGGAATGGGAGACGTCGATGTTAATCTTCTGGCCCTATAATGTGATGCTGCTCAGGCACAGTTGTCTGTGGGACCTCGTAAACCAGTAGAGGCCACAGGTGACGAGGATACATACATTGTATAACAAGTATCAGAGAACAAATTGTAATAATATAGGCGGATTATTAAGAAATGTTCACCAATACACGTGATGAACAGGTTGTGTCGTTTTTTTCTGGAGTTATTTGGCTAGTACATTGTCATTATAATTAATTAATACTAATTAGGGTAGCTGTCACGTTTTAAGGCTAATCAGGAATCAAGCCCAAGCTGACAGAGATGTCCAACAACAGGTTTGTTTAATCCATAGAATACTCTGTGATATACATGGTCACACGTAACAGTGTTTAACAACAAACAATAACTGACAAAGGATTGGGAGAAAAGGACAGAACTAAACACCCAGGTAAATGAGGAAACATGTGTGAGTGGAAACACAGTGAGAATGATGTCACTGATTGACAAAGGGAAGATGGAGAAAAAGACCAAATAATGCCATGTGAAGCAACTAAAGACCAGGAGAGGGCATTACAGGACAAGACAAAACCATAAACAGAATAGCAAACGGTCCCATTTGGCTGGAACCATTACAGTAGCTGGCCTGGTTGCCTGGGTGAGGGTGTATAATTGTTGTAAGACCCGAAACACCCGATGATCCCAGGTTACTATGCGATAATTATATAATAGTGGGGGGGCTGACAGTATACAGTTGTGCTCATAAGTTTGCATACACTGGCAGAAATTGTGACATGTTGGCATTGATTTCGAATTGATAATTTTTCTCTGATTATTCAAAGGTAAATTGTAACCTAGATGTTGGGGGTTAGTGTGGGTCGTGGCTTCTGGAAAGGTAATGTCAGTTTTTTAGAAAAACAGAAGGTGTCAGTAAAAGTCTGAGAAAGAATTGAAAACAAAACATGCATTTCTCTGTGGGTGAATTGTGGGAGGATTCAAAATCAAGAATCAAGAAATTGTTTATGATAGATGTTAATTGAACAGCTGATTAGAATCATTTGACTAAAGTTATGATGAGCATGAAAAACAGTAAATCCCCTGGTTTAAATCCAAATGGTTTACCTAAGGAATTGTTTTCTATGTTTTGGGAAGAACTTAAACACCCTATGCTAACTATGTTTATTAAAGAGGGCTTCCGATTAAGGAAGTCACCTATCTCCCTAAGAGAAGGAACAATATCTCTGCTGTTTAAATATCTCCCTGAACTATGTTAGTGGTAGATGTAAAGATCTTGTCAAAAGCAATGTTCTTTGTTTTTGGGAAAACTAGCTGATCTGTAGATCAAACATGTTCCCTGAACGATCCCTTATCCATAGTAAGGAACTCTTATGCTAAGGACTGTAACACCCCCTCAACTGTCTCTGATATATTCTTGCTATAGAACCCCTTGCACGTGCCATCAGAAAAGACTCAGCCAATAAAGGTCTCTTAGCCCCTGGCAGTGGAGGTAGAGAGGCTAAATTGTCACTTTACATGGACGACTTCTGTCAGTAGAGCAAACTTTAAAATGGTGTGGAGAGTTTTCCTTCGCTGCAGGCGCTAATATGTATCAGGCTAATAGTGAAATCCTTTACATGCAATGGAGCAAACCGAAGCGTGACCTTGGGCTGTGTCATGTCCTGGCTATGCCCCTAGCCATCTTTGCGCTGGCTGGGGTCATAGTCAGGACATGGCCAAAAGAGGTGGCTCTAGCCACCTCTATGTGCTTTGGTTTCCCCAATTGGAGGCAGGTGTTCGTTATTGCCTCCAATTGGGGAACCTATTTATGTTGAGTGTTTTACCACAGTGGTGTGGTTTATTT
>JACXGJ010014797.1:0-14353 GCA_016801105.1 Esox niger
ACACACACACACACACACAGACACACACAGATATTGTTGAGGAAGCTATTTAACGGTCCAATCGTTTAACTGTTGTCAAGGGATGAAAAGGCAGATTCTGTGTACGTTCTATAGCTTGTGAAAAATGACACCCCTGAGAATTAGAGCCTTGTGTCCAATACAAGAGTGTCTGATCCGCTGAGATACTGCCTTTCAGTGGGGCTGTTCTGAGCTGCCATCCGCTGAATGGTTTTGTTATGTGTCCCTTCCTGGTTCTAAGCCTGAGGCCTGTCCTGCTCTACATCACTGTTACCTGGAGAACAAGCTATCCACAACAAGATGGAGGCTCAGGCAGACAGTTGCTTTCGTCAGTGCCCGCTCTTAGCTGCGCGGTCCTTGCCTCCAGTGATAGTGCTGTTGTGATTAAAACAAATGGGACAACCCCTGCTGCCCTCACCTTCTCCCTCACCCATAACCCCCTTCAGAAGAGGCTGTTTCCAATCATTTCTCCAGGACCCTAGGGTGATGTGGGATAATGGGTACAGGCTGTACTGTTTGGCTCTTCTCTCTCACAACAGACCAGGCACAATGGAGGAGGTTCTGTCTTTATTTGGATCCCCATTAGCTGATGCCATTGGCGACAGCTACTCTTCCTGGGTGTGAATGGTAGTCCGGTAAATGGCAATGTAATAGCAATATCACCTTCACTGCACTGACGATTTAAGACCGATTCACTCATAATGGCGCTAACACAGTCAAACAAAAGAAATTCTCACACAGCCACACACCCACATAATAAGTTGTAACTTCAAGGCAATCCTACAATCCACTTTCAGTCAGGGGAAAATATTATTCTGTTGAATGAATTCACCAACCTGCCTTTGAAAACTTCCCAAAATTCAAGGTCTTACCCAAACACAGTTAAACAAATGGGTCTCGGAGGTCCTATTTTCAACCGAAATTGTGTGAACAGAAGGGAAACAAGTTGAAGTAAATCAACCAAGGCTTGGGGTGTGGAAAGGAGAGATAAAATGTTCGAATATATTAGAATATGAAGGTAAACTAAAGAGAGCTCGAGAGCAAAGCCCTCAGATATTTTCTGTAGCTGGGTTTTGATGCCTGTACTCTGGCTACATCTCGCTCTGTAAATGGCGGTGCATAGTGTAGCTCATGCCCTCCATGTGGCAGCACACAGAGGGGCTCTTGGGAACTGGCGTCATATTGACGTTGAGGCGTAGCCGGGGTGAAGATGTGGCTAGAATGGTCTCCACGTTGTTTCTCCTGAGGCTGAGACACGTCCAATACTCTCTTGAAAAAAAACCCCCCACCCAATTATCGCTCAAACACAACTAGGCCTTCGTGACACGCGAGGCACACTTAAACTGTCATTATATAGCGTTCTTTGTGTGAGTATCAGGCCAGTTGATTGATGGGTGCTCGGCCTGCTGCTATCACCGCACACCTCTCTCCACAATCTCTGCCTGTACATCTACATGTCTGTCTCTATCGCTAGCCATCTTTAGCTCTCTTTTTCTATTCGACATCAATGTAAAAGAGCTTTATCTCTCGCTTTCCGTCCATCTCCCTTCTCCCTTTCTCTTGTCTATCACCGTCTCCCTCCCAGGCTGTCTCCACCTCTCCCCATCTGTCTCTCGCTCCATGACGTTTTGTCTTGAATAGGTGTGTTTCTGCAGTAACCCGAGCCAGTCTGTTGTGAAGGCCCCACAAAGACCCACAAGGAGGCATGCGGTGCGCAAACAGAGGGCTGCCATTGTTCCAGACATCTCCGGTTGTTATTAAGGACACACACCCAGGGAGATTCACCCCGCCTAGGTAACGGGTAGCGGTGGGAATGAGGACCACTGCACCAGCTTTGTGACACTGTAGAAGCATCTGTTTCTCCGAGCATTACCGAGGGCCATCTTCTCTCACTCTCTGGCCTCCGCCTGTGACAGCGTGTTACAGGGAGGCGTGGGACCTATGAGCCCTCCTTAGGTTACTGCTGCCCGGGGCCCGGCCGTCCACACATTCATACCACTGCTAGGTTTTAAGCCTTTGCTTTCCTGCCATTTCCTCCTCTCGCTGAAGGCTTGAAAATGATTGCTTATGTGATGCACTGCATTAGCATAGGAACAAAAAGAGAGAATATTATCATATCAGAGAGATGCTTGTTTGTTTACACTACTTATTTTGGACATTTTATTCACCAGCGCTTGTCTCGTGAGACACAAGCCTGAGGAACAGGACATTGAGCTCCACCTCTCTCTATCTCATTGTCTTTTTTTGTCCTTCCTTCTCTCCCTCTAACAAGAATAAGAATAATACACCATTTATCAGTTGTTTTATCCAAAGGAACATACAGTGGATATGGTTTATGTATGGGTGGTCCCAGGAAACCCACATTTGAACCCATAATCTTTGGTGTTGGAAGCACCATGCTTGACCGCCAAGCTGTCCCTCTCTTTTCTTTTTCCCTCCCTCCCTATTTTCCTCTGTCTTCCTGCCTGCCTCCCTCAGACATGCACACAGCCAGAAAGCACAAGCTTTGAGTCGCACTGTAACTAGTAGGAGTACAGTAACAACATGCACTCATTCACAGTCCAACACGCACCGTCTACCGTGAGAGATGACCGATGTCGCCGCATGTCTCTCCCTTCTATCTCATCCTGGTCTACCCTTTCTCTCCCCACCACTAATATGACGGGATGTGGAGAGAGGAGCAGAAAGAGAAAGCTATTTGGACCGTGTTGACCCACGGAGTTGGAGACGGCCTCTGATCTCTGGTAGGAGGGTTAAGGGCAAAAGGGAATGATTGGCTCTGGACGAAAAATAAGAAAGGGGGAGGTGGTGAATCAATGAGGCCCCTGAAAATGTCAGGCAGGGATGACCTTTACACATACTCTCCAGGGCAGGAGAGAGAGGACTTGGGAAGGGAGAGATGAAGAGAAGAGAGAGAGGGAAGAAGGGCTGAAGTCATAGAATGAAGAGCACGGGGTGAGGTCTCTAGTTAATCCGCTAACACTAGGCTACTAGTTCCGTGACTAGAGTTTACTAGTAATACTGCAGGGCTGTGTGGTGGTCCCACCTCGCTGTATTCACATGAATGCTCTGATTGTAACTGGCTCAGAATAAGATCTTCTACACGACTAACGGAGTGAGAGGTGTGGTGTGGAGAGAGGAAGAAAGCAGGGCTCTTTGAGGATATTAGAGAGACACAAAGAAGGAACAAATAAAATGGAGAGACAGAGAGAGAGCAAGAGAGCGAACAAGGGGGAGAGAGAGGTGGTGAAAGACAAGGAAGAGGAGAGGGGAAAAACTGATGAAGATAAAATGGAGGACGGAGTCAGTGTGATTAACAAGAGGAAAGCAGGAGTTGGCGCCACAGACTGTGGAAGCCTTGTCGAGGAACAGATGCAGAACATCCTGAGCTGTGAAAAGAAATGACTGACCTCTTAGCCTCCTCCACTGTCTTCTGGTCTCTAGTGAGTGTTAGGGTTAGGGTGGGTGTGTGTGTGTGTGTGTGTATGTGTATATGTGTTGCGTGATACAATACCACAATTTCTCTCTAATTTCATTCCTGGCTGATTTGACGCAGGTTTCAAGCTGTGATAAAAGAAAAATGGTGGTGGAATCGTGGGCGGCTAGACACTGAGGAATTACGAACACCTTTTCACCGGCCGCATAATCAACCCTGGCTCCCCCAAGAACCACTCAATCTCACACTGGCCCACTTTCAGTAGAATAACACAACTTATAACTACAACAGAGACAACTTATTGAAAACAGAGTATAAGGGAGAAAAAAACATTTCTACCAATTTTGTATTAAACAAATTACCAACACTGGCTGGTGGTGTAATTTTAACACCCTATGGTGTAAAGAGGCATTTGCATATTTCCCAGAATACATTTCAGGAAAATGCAAAATATACCACCCCAAGTCTGTATTTCGTGGTGACAAAGACATGGGTGTTACATTTCATACAGTAACTCAAAATGTTAAAGTCTACACCAAGGGACTGCTTGAATGTTCCAATTAATGCTGAACAATTTATGGCCAAATACATTTATCACTTGCATGCTAGTCCCTGATATTTTGAGAACATTATTGAAGATGTTGCCTGAACCATAAGAGAAATAGCAGATACATGAACACTGCAGAGCTATGGCATAGGACCTGTGGTAAGGACACCTATCTACTATTTATGTAGTGAGTCCTTCTGGCTCCCAGAGCCGCTGAGGAATCACCCATTTGGGGTGCCAGAATACAGAATGGAAGTCCATTGGGGCAAATTGACTCAACTTGGCCATCGTTGCCGAGTAGGCATTAGCAGCAGGTATTTCCTGGTCTCATTTTGCACTGGTCACTCCCTCAAGAGGCTCTGGTGAACACAAAGCTAACGCAGCTCATCAGGAGACTCTGATTAGCTGCACATGGGTCATCTGAGTGACTTGGGAGACCAGTCTATGAACAAGCAGAATGGCTTGGTACAGAGGCACAGCTTTCGGCAGTCTTACAGGATCCACTGTTGTGATGTCGCAATGAAACAGGGACACAGATACAGTGGTGATATGCCAAAATTCAAAAAGCGAGTATAAGGTGAAAAGGGGATATCCTAACTGTTGAAAGAAAATAAAACATATATCACGTACAAAGAAGTATACAAGAATGCTAACTGCCAGACCCATGACCAGATAGGACTTTGTGTTACCGGGAGCTGGATACATTTGTTTAAAACACAGCTAGCCTCCATGCCTCTTGCACGTGATACAGTCAAGGTGACTGAGACTCAGAAAAATAGCAAAAACTGTTATTATTCAGCTTTGTGTAGCTAATCGTAGCAAAAAAATACTTGTCAGGTTGGAACGCATTCAGGGAAATAAACCTCAAAAACTGAAAAGAACAAACATTCATAGAACAGAAACGAAACTAGCAAGGGAACGGGTTCATAATTTTATTTTATACTCTCAATGTTTATCCAGTCCCACAAAAAAATGCAACAAAGAGCCTTTGCAAAGCACCACTAAAAACATCTACTTCCAGTGTCAGGCCTGTAGCTGAAAACCATTGCTGGTGTGTGTGTATGTGTGTTGCAATGAGTTTGCTCGTGTGTGTTTGTGTGTGCATGCGTTTGTGTAAGGAGTACCTGCACCTCCCTCTTCAAAGCATTACCCCTCTGATTGATTGAGAAGATAGCGAAAGATTTTTAATTAGAGAATAATGGATTCACATTCCAAGTCTTAGCGATGATATTTATCATGGTACACAACGGATATAATATCTACTATGTAAGATTGTTAATTCTAGCACTGCTCTGCATACTAGCTTGTCGCCTTGCAAATATTAACCTGGATAATTTTAAATCTGATCCAGGGCTAGCTAATGTCAACTCTGATCTAGGGCTAGCTAACATCAGGGCTAGCTATCTTAGATGTTTAATTAACATGTATGTTCCTTCATAGTAACCCTTAGTAGCTCTATGTAGTCATACACTAACTCTCTAATTCTGTTAACAAACATTTCCCATTATGCTCCAGGTGATGCCTCCGTCATGTTCATCCTGCTCTCGTTCTATCCCCACCTGCAAAATGTGAGTGGTACTTTACACCCTACACGTATTTGTCAATAAAGCATGTAAATAACTTATTATGAGCCTCCCTCCGCAAACACATTCCATAGCCAGGTCCTTTGTTCAGGTCCAAGATTCATTTGAAGAGCTTAATGTAATTAAAAAATATATTTTCACATTAAAACAATTTAACAAATAGAAAGGTATAAACCAGACATTTTTGGGTCATTGTTATGGTACAGTTAAGAGACCATTGCACCTTTTTCTTTCCTTCCAAAACATGTTGAAAATAGTCGAAAAGGAAGGTTTTGAGGGAGGCACAGAAGCGTTTAATTTGCAGTGGTCGCTTAATTTTAACCTTCTGTTCATCACTTAAAACCTTCCTTTTGACTATTTTGTAAAGGTTTTTTCGAAACCAGTGGTCTCTTAGGTTTTTCCAGAGCTGTAAAAGGGTTTCAACAGAATCAGACTGTGCCTCAGAGAGACAGGTCCCCTTCCTCCGTGTCTGTCTGACAATCTGCCTGTCTGTTCTGTCTGTCAGTCTCTCTGTAAATCAGAACCCACGACATCCTACCTAAATCAACCCTGACCCTCCCACACACATCCACATGTCTTCTAGTGAGGATAGGGTTAATAAGGAAGGAGAAGACAAGGAGACATTGAGACAAGGAAGGTAGGACGTGGACTCCTCTAATCCCTGTCTGCCTTCCATGAACAGAGTAAAGCATTTAAAGATGGGAGAGACAGCACACACACACACACACACACAAACACACACACACACACACACACACTTGCCTTTGAACTCGGCACAGAAGCGCATTCAAAGCCAGGAGGAAGGGGAAAAAAAGAAGGACACTTGAAGGTGAATTAGATTTCCACATCATTTATCCACCCCAACATACACCCACGCTACTCCTGCAAGTACGCACATGATTCTAAAACTACTCCCCAAACCAACCAACCAACCAAAACCACACTCACACAGAGACACAGAGAAACAGGGACACACAAAGACATACAGTCACACAAAGACAAACAGACACACATGGACACAGTGAGACACGGCGAAGCACAGACACAGAGACAAATTCAGAGACAAACAGAGACCCTCCCACATAGGCAAACATGCTGGCCCTCCTATGTCTCAGTGCCAACCTGACTGTACCCCAGAGGGTCCTGTATGCTATCTAATCAAATGTTTACTCAACCACTGTCACCTATACTAGATTATGGATATTCATGATTGTATATATTAGGTACTGCACATAAAGGACTTTTGTTAGCCAGATTTTCAATATATATGTATGTGTGTGCAAGTTGTTTTCTGTGAGATATGCATATGAGTGCGTAGGAGCTAGCTAAAGGCCTCTAGAAGCTGCTGTTCAGGTAGTCCCAGAACTGGCGAACGTAGAGGGAGACAGAGACAGACAGAGATCACGATGCAGAGAGAGAGACTACAGTGACAAACTGTAACCCTGGAGCAAGGCTGATCTCTTTGAGGGGCACAGGTTGGCTATTCTCCTCCGTGTGAATGTTCCAAAGTTACTACATTCTCCCACACACAAAGAAAACTCATCGGAAACTTCGGGAAGGTGCGTGGGTACGTATATGTATAAACTGTGTGTGTGTGTGTGTCATTAGGTTGAGTAGCCAGTCTGTCTTCCTCTCCAGGTAATAAAAGGACAGTGAGGTGGAAGTGCAGTTCACCCACCAAGCAGAGTGTTCATCCGACTGCCAGACCAGCAAAGGTCCCCGGGTGAGAAACTCCCAAACCCATCGCTGCCCATCTATCTCACAACTCCCCACTACAATTTGAAAACAAACAAAACTGTAAACATGGATAACGCTTATCCACCCCTCCAATCACATCACAGAGGCAGCAGTGTTATGGTTTGACAGATATCCTCTCTCACCCAAAACAAATGAGATAATCCGGGAGAGACAGCTCTTCCTGTCATTAAAGACGCCCTCATGACATCTAAACTAACAACGGCTGGAGGGAGAGAAATACATTTACAAAAAAAGACGAGAGAAAAAACGACTTTGAAGAAACTAATCACAACCTGTGTAACTCAATTCCAAGTGATCCAAGTGCTCATCTCACTCTTGTTCTCTCATCTCTCTCTCTTTCAGTCACTCATTCACTCTCTCTCTCTTTCTGTCACTTTCTCTCCTTGGCAATCTTTCCGGCAAACAAATAAGCCATTATGTGGCAATAATGTGCGTTGTAATGGATGTGCTGCCTTGGAGGAGCAGTATGGCTGCCATTAGCCCTGCGCTGCCTTCCTCCGCTCTGCTCCCTGCCTTCAGTCGCTGCTCCACTCTCTTCGCTATCACAGCCCGCTTAGTAAATTACTCCTCGCTCACACTGTTTCTACTAACACCATACATTTACATATCCCAATAAAGCAGTAGATTTTAAGCCATTTGTTTGTTCTGCTGGTTCTGCCAGACAGTAAGAACTTGAGGGAAAGAATGAACTTTAGAGACGGATGTAATGAGATGGTTGGAATTTCAGACAGAATTCTTCTGTAATTTTATCCCTGAGCCCAGCTAGCCAGTGGATAGTTTTCTAGGAACTGGTTCTGTCAGGGTTTCTTCCTTTGACAGAATGTGGTTTCAGTATTCACACACCAAGATGTCCAAGATGAAAGCTATAGGGGAGACATGTATGCCAGACCCCATTTCTACAGAAATGTGTTTGTGTGTGTGTGTGTGCACTTATATATATACCATGCCTTCAGAAACTGTTCAGACCTCTTCACTTTCTTCATATACAGTATTGTCGTGTTATTGGTGAAAATATATTAAATATATATTTTCGTCATCAATCTTCACCCAATACCCCATGAAATAGCAAAAAAAATTGCCAATGTATTGAAAATGCAAAACTGAAATATTTAACGTACATACTGTCGGTATTCAGATATGTGACACTCCAAATAGAACTCAGAGGCATCCAGGAAACTTTGATCCGGGTTTCTCTACAGATATGGGAGAACCTGCCAGAAGCCAGAAGCCACTTCTGAAGGACTAAGAGAATAAATAAAAATATTAACTTTTAGCCTTGAATACCAATAGCTAGCCTGTTTTCGCTATGTCAGATGAAAACAAGGTACCGCTCATCACCTGGCTAAAACAATCCCTATGTTAAAGCATAGTGATGGGAATATCATGTTATGGGGATGTTTCTCAGCAACAGGGATGAATGGAGCAAAACACAAACAGGTCCTTGAGGACAACCTGATCCAGAGAGCAAATGACGTTTGACTGGAGCAAGGATTTAACTATCTGCATGACAATGACATAAACCACACAGCCAAGACAGCACTGGAGGGGCTTCGAGACAAGACATTCAATGTCATAATGACATTCCTAAAAACATGTTGTGGTTTATGGTGTGTAGATGGATTGCAAAAAATACATGTATTAATCACAAATTCAGGCAATAACAAAATGTAAAGAGAAGGGGTCTAGATTTTCTGGAGGCACTATATGCATATCAGTACATACACACGTGGGTGTGTGTGTGTGTGTGTGTCATGGTGGACATGTATTCTGAGACCTGCTCTCTCAGTGTGCTGCATACATAATGGCGCCCCAGAGTACCAGCATCGCAACGGTTGGACACAACGGTTGGACACAATACCCACTGTCAAAAAAACTATGAACTAAAGTTGATTCAACATATAGTACAACTGTAAGGTAACAGGTTGAAAGAGAACACAAAAATATGAGCAGACCCACTACCATATATCCGAGGATGGCCTGACATCTGAATGTTGAATCCGCATATTTCATCACTAATACTTCAAACAGACATCGACACATTTCTTAATAGAAAAACGCACAAATACGCCGTGCCCGGTGTTCACTGAACTAACTCACAGCAGGGGGTGGGACGGAGGGAGGATGGGTCGAGAAGATCCCGGATCCTGCTGTCTCTAACCCGGGCCTCCTGTCGAGCCCTGCACACCTGCTGACGCCGCCACACCCGCTCACACGCATTGCATTATTAAACATATATAACGTCAAATAAATATGCAGCGGTGTAAGTTAACCGGGTCAACGCCTGGCAGTGCAGCACGGCAGGAGCTGCAGATTAAATGTGATCTCGGGGTGCGCTACGTACGGTTGTCGTGGAGACAGATGGGACGATGCAAGCCGAAGCAGTAATACAATGCAAATGTGCTTCCTGCTCCAGATGTAATTGAGGAAGACTGAGGGAGAGTGTCAGAGGAGGAGACAAGATCACCTTCCTCTATTGGATTAGCGGGCACAGCCGCGGGGCGCAGGAGACAATGAGAACACAGGAGATACACCCTCACCCAGAGGGCACATTCTAAGGTACACTTAAACACATGGACCATTGTAGACTCAGACCACCCCAGGACACAACAACCAGAATGTCTAAATCGTTATTACAGACAGGAAAAAAATAAAAGGATAATGGCGTTTCAAATGTACATTTATTAGCTTGTATAGCATAGTAATTCTTTGCACATTTTGAATGCCGTGAAAATAATAAGTAGATAAAAATAAATAAATCTTGGTCATGTTCCCATGATGTTTGTGCACCACTGACTGCCACTTCTCATGGCAACAAGTCAGACATCTTGCTGCTGTGATTTCTAACAGATATGAGAGTGTATTAATGTAATATTTGATTTCAAATTCTTTGTGGGTCTGTATGATCTGAGGGCAGCGTATCTCTAATGTGGTCATACATTTGACAGGAGGAAAGGAAGTGCAGCTCTGTTTCCACCACATTATGTGTGCAGTGTGCACACATCCTGTCTTCTCTCAAGAGTCGGGTCTGCCTGCGGGGAACTCTCGACAAAAAAGCCACACTCACTGAGTCTGTCAACGTTTTGAAATGTTTTGGTTAGTCACAGTGTTATTAGGCCACTCTACTACTGTGACATTGTAGGCATTAGCCTCACACAAGGTGTAACCATACGCCAAATGGGACTGGGTCCAGTAATCTAACAACAACTGCCATGCAATGTCTACCCTTGAAATGTAAACCTGCTTGTAGTAATCCTGTATGTATTGATTAGTTTAAATGGGCTTGGACTTTTGCACCTAAATATATGGAACCTAAATTGGATTTCATTAAGATTTTTGTATTACAGCAAATCCAGACATCTTCATGTTATCTGAGATGTGGTTATCCAATGAGACTAACGATGCTGATATAGAGCTTATTGGAAACAATGTATTTAAGGCAAATAGGGCAGGTTAAGGTGGTAATATCGCCATTATTAAGAAGATTTGTCTCTCAGCCACTCTGCCGAAGTGTATTTGAATTCCTAAACAATTTGAGCTGACACCATTAGGTCTTAAATGTGGAAACAGCTGTAATATTAGAATTGTTGGTGTATATCGTCCAACCGCTTCTAAGAACAGCATGCAAAACCAGTTCACTGGCTTGTTGGGCCTTTCTTATAATCAGAGGTGATTCTCTTCAGAGATTTCAAGTTGGAGTGGGAGACACATGACTCAGATAGTATAACAGAGTTCTCTACATTGCAAATTAATAATTAAGCCAACAGGCTTCATCTTAAGGTTTCTACAAAGTCTATGTTGATTGATTAAATCTTACGAATGTTCCTGATACATATATGACTAGTGGTGTGTCTTTACTAGATGTTAGCGACCATTTTCCCATTGCATGTATCAGAAATGTTAAAATCATAGATGTTTTTTTACTTAAAAACTTAAAAAACAAGCTTTCTTACACAACCGTTATCATACCAACCTGGATTGCAGCTCTGCTTTCCTTGAAGCAGAGCTGGCGCCGGAGCATTTCACTAGGGTTTTTAATTCCATTGCAGATAAGCACACTCCAAACAAAAGAGTACAACAGTGGAACAGATCAAACCACCGGTTGACGTATCTGATGCTACACATAATAGAAATGCGACATGAGCCAAGGCTAGAAAAAATGCTTACAGTTCTGACTAACTAGCCTTAAGGCACCTGATGAACTTGTGTATAAAGCTAGTTAGAAAAGCCATATCTGAGAACTAGGTCACCACACCATCGGATTTTAATAGGAATCCAGTCAAAAACCCTGAAGAGCAGTTCATACACCACTCTGCCAACCGTTTTGGATCCAGGTTTTATTACTGAGAAAAATATTCCTGATTCCTTCAATTGTCACTTGCATTTAGGCTGGTGCTGAATGCAACGCTGTACTAGAGAAACCCCACATAATCTTACCTCGAAAAATGGAGAACATGGATACAACAAACATTTCCTGAAGACTAGCTAGTCCTTGAGATACCGCAGGCTAATTGTTAGGAAAAACTGCATTTGGCTATTGGAACTGCATTTGGCTAATGGAATGCCTTACAAGTTGCTTGCATGTTCTGGTGCCCATAAGGACATGTAAACGCTTGATTAGTTACCTTTTTATTGTTCACTTTTATTGCTTTTCTTAATGTATGTTAATTTTTTATTTTATGTTTTACATGAAATGTTATATTTTATTATGCATTTTATATTTCTGTTTTTTATTATTGCTGTAATACAGGGCCCAAATGCAAAAAAGACTTAGGTCTCAGCTTGATTTCCCTGAAAATGAAGGTTAAATAAACAAAAAAGATACTGTTTGTCTAGGGTGAAGTAGCTTATTAATTTACCCCACAGGATCAGTTTGTGAGTGGGACTAGCTGGTCTATGAAGTTCAGTTCTAGACCATTTCTGTGCTATATTTTGGATTGTGTGAGTATAACTATCATTTGTGAAATTGTGAAACTTTTCTGGATTTTAATGGTTATATTCCAAATCTTTTCTGCATGCATTATTTGCAATTAGATATTTATCCCATTTTGTGACTTCTTGGTTGCCAAGCGGACCCAGACCTCGAAACCATAAAGGCCAATTGGTTCTGTTACTGTTGGGAGTATCTGAATTCAGATCCTGATTAGTATGTTTGTCTCCCCTTGTCCAGCGATCACACAATGTGGGTAGCAACATGTCTCTGTCTTCCTTTTGCTGTAGCCAGTCGGTGGACACTGGGCTTTTTCTTGTCAGCGTCAGTCTCTGTTTAGTATCTCTGACACTGGAGAGGTATTTTGTCAATTTCTATCCTCCTTTTATAGCCCAGCGGAAATTCACTTTATTCTGTGTTATGTTCTATTTTTTCAATTTGTGAAAATGTTTGTTACCGATCTGCTTGTTTTCTGTTTGGATATCAGGGTTCCAAAGCATTTTTACAGCTGAAAAGGTTGTCTCTCTTCCATGGGTGTTCAATGCTTTAAGACAGGCCCTACTTTGAGGCTGATTTTTAAATTGTGCTAATATCTAGTTTAGCTTTTATATTATTATGACAATTAGACTGAATCTTTGGTTTTGAATATTTATTTGGGACAATTTCCCTTTTATAGATAAAAATGATGTGCAGGCCTTTTCTTTCAGTATGTTCACTGACACACAGGTGATTTTAGTTTCAGGTGGTTGTACCACTGGCCGTGTTCAACTTGGGTTCTTACTCATTTGAAGGAAATGGGAAGGGGATATTTCTTAGCGCTAAACAGAGAAGTAACTTTTCCTTTTTACCCAACCCAATTGTTTGGACAGGTGTGGGGAGCTACCATTAAGACCACACAGAAAGTGATTAGGGTAAAATGACTTGCTCAGGGACCAAGCTATAGAAAATAATTTTTCAGGGTTGTTTGTTAGCTGCTCTGCAGCGAATTTTGTTAAAGTTCATAGTTTTGATTTTAAGTGGATGTTGATTTCTCATGTTCTGCTGTATTTCCACAAAATAACTAGTTGTCAGTCAGGCAGAAGGTATGTGTGATACAAGAGATCTAGAAACTAAAGCAGACAATAGAACGAGGCATTGTCCGCTTATGGGCATTAACCTGACAAATTCACTTGGTAGAGAACACCACGGCATCTAACAACACAACACTGGTTTGTGTCCCCGGCCAATCACTTTACAGAAGGAGAGACAACAAAAGCAACAGGAGATATACAATGAAGCTCAGCCAAACAGTGAAAACTGCCAGAGTGAGTACAATGACCAATCAATCTTATTGTCAATGTTCACAAACCCCCCAAAATTGACTTCATTTCCCTGCCATCAGGTGCCTCTTCCAACCTCCACGTCCTCCCTCCTCCTGCCTCCTCTCATCTTGGTTGAACATAATGGTCATGTTCATGTTGCACAGTGGATTAACATAATTCAGTCTGGGTCTGGCTGCATCTAAAGCCGTGTCTGTGTGAGGGAGAAAGACAGCGCCCCCTGGCCCCGGGACCAACACGATGAAACTGATCACATCTAAGCAGAGGCGCGTCACCTCTGCCGTCCCGTGGTCGCGGTCCAACGCTGGGTCTGTTCGGTAATAACAATCGTCTGTAAAGGCCAGAAGAGCCATCACAGAACCTGAATGGCTCTAATAACTGTAGCGGGCAGGAGACCAGACTACCGGGCCAATCAGGGGCTCTGTACATACACTGCCAGGACCTCAGACTTATTGCCTGTAACGCTGCAATATACAGCGGCCGGTAAAACAGTTGTAATCTCGCCCAGATCAAATTGTTTCGGCCAGCTGGAATTACACCGAGGGCTCACAGGAGATTTCCATCAGGGCAGAATGGATCAGCTCAGTAGGTCTCAGGAGCCGGAGAGTGACGGGATTGGGCCACGCTGTGTGTTTGACTGTGTCAACGGGGGGGGGAGGGGGTCATATTAAGAGATTGTACATTTCGTTATTACCGTGCTAATATAGTTAATTAATTATTGGATGTATTAGACCTAGGTTGTGTTCTATCAAGGACGACAGCTCA
>JACXGJ010014798.1:0-14353 GCA_016801105.1 Esox niger
GGAACCTACTTATGTTGAATGTTTGTGCACGTAGTTGTGGTTTATTTTGGTTGTTAGCCGTAGGCTATAGTTCACCCAGTCATTGTGTCTGTTTTGAGTTTGTTCTTTTGTTGCTTTCTTTAATTAAAACATGGATCATTACCAAAACAGCCATTCTGCCTCTGCTTTTCTGTCCTCCCACACCGGACACTATGACAGTGCAATGTCAGTATAGCATCTCGACATTAAATCTTTTTTTACACGTCAACATCATGCCAAGTTTTAATATTTTGTCTCTTATTAATTTTATCTCCACCACATCTATGACAAGTATGGGTTTTGACTCTGGCCATTTTAACAGCTTTTAGCCAGTAATAGGCATATTAGTATTTAGCTTACATGTTAACACAGCCAAAGCTTTTTCATGGCCCAAACGTTTTTCTTTCATTTGTGAATGACATTGATACAATACTAACTATCAATATAGGTGATGATGACTGAGTTTTTTGTCAAATTAAAAGTTGAGAGAATCGTGGAAAACCATACTGATTTACTGCCCAACGGGTTTTGAACTAGCCTACATTACCACAAAAAGCATGCGCAGATGCATACTTCGAACATCTACCAGAAATACTCACAATATAAACAGTTTATTTTAGGCTTACTATGACGTAGCTACTGAAAGTTGTAGCCAGCAATGTTTTTGTCTCTCCTGATCCCAAAAGCATGCACGGATACGTACTTCGAAAATCCACCCGATATAGTCTAAATATAACCGCAAACAGTTTTATTTTAAGCTTACTATAACGTAGATACTGAAGGTTATAGCCAGCAACGTTTTTATCTATACGGAACAAATCCTAATGCATAATTTGCTTTGACTGTGACGAGATTCAAATGTGGAACCTATAAATTGCAGGTCCACGTCTCTAACCCCTACGCTATTTAACAAGGGGAAGTCAGTCAGTCAGTCAGTCAGTCAGTCAGTCAGTCAGTAAGAGATATTCACTCTTCTTGGTCAGCTCCGCTTACGCAGTCCGGCACAAAGTATGTACTTGTTTGATTGGATTACCTATTGTTGGAATTTAGCTCAAATATCCATGAGTCCAAATATGTCAAACTAAAAGGGAACTTTCCAAGGAGTGTACTTTGTAATTACTGTATTCAAGGTTATGGTTAGGATTCTGAATAGTAATAACGTTTCGGCTCCCCTAAAGGATAGTTGAACTTGTGTGTTGTATTGTTGACGATTCATCTCTGATCTCTGATACTGAATATTTAAGGAATCATCTCTGAAAATGAACTATTGACAATTAAACTCTGATACTGAACAATTGAGGATTCATCTCTGATACTCAACATTAGCGGAATCATCTCTGATATTGAACGGTTGAGTAGTAATCTAGGATTTTGAACTGTTCAGTAGTTATCTCTTATCCTGAACCATTGAGGAATCATATCTGATATTCCACTTGTGGGCAGCTACATACTTAAGGTATTATGAAAGGCACCTGTGTGATCTACCCACTTGCATCACTGGTAGTCAACATGACTCACAATCACTGTCTCAAACCCAGTCTCTTAGAACACCCAGATATATCTGATAACATCTATCAGCTCTTTCTTGCGGCCCTCATCAGCTGTACTGGACTAGATGTTGATCTCTTTGTATGTTGAGATTAAAGACTCTCATGCATTGAGCAATGAACATGTGACATAGGTTTACTATAGCTTTACAACAGCACACACCCAGACAGACACATGGACACCTGTTTCTGATTTGTTCATGTGTTATAGAACGAAGGCCACAGTGAGTGTATGATGTCCGCTCCGTTTACCAAAGACCTTTTGGGGTCACATTGTAATGGAAGAATTGCAGGACTGTAGATTTCTTAAGTGGTTCTTAACACTTATTGTGTTCTCCCCTGGGTGCTGCTTAGGGCACCGATGACAGACACTTTGATTTCAGTTGGGTTTGTTTAAGGAAAGTTAATACTGCAATATGGCACAGCACAGCGAAGCAACATGAGCTAGTTGGAGTTTTAGTCCACTGTGTTTGGTTTGAATGTGTATATGAGTGGGTGTATGTTTGTGTGGGTGTGTGCGGTTATGAAATCTGAAAGAGAATAAGCAATAGTAAATAGCAGGTATGCTATATAATGTAATACAACTTACAATACAAAGACATTCACGTAACACTACAAGCATCATGGTTAGTTTACTCTCCTGCATTAACTTAAATGCATCTACAGCTCTGGAAAGAATTAAGAGACCACTGCAAAATTATCAGTTTCTCTGATTTTACTATTCCTAGGTATGTGCTTGAGTAAAACATTTTGGTAATATTTTATAAACTACTGACAACATTACTCCTCAATTCCAAATAAAAATATTGTTATTTAGAGTATTTATTTGTGGAAAAAAATAACTGGTCAAAATAACCCAAAAAGATGCATTGTTTTCAGACCTCAAATAATGCAAAGAAAACTAATTCAAAATACTAATGTTTTACCTAAATATAGATCAGTATTAGGTGGAATAACCCAGCTTTCATGCATTTTGGCATGCTCTCCACCAGTCTGTCACATTACTGATGGATGACTTTATGCCACGCCTGGCCCAAAAATTAAAGTAGTTTGGCTTTGTTTAATGGCTTGTGCCCATCTCTCTTCCGCTTGATCAAATTCCAGAGGTTTTCAATGGTTTTCATGTCTGGAGATTGGGCTTGCCACGACAGGGTCTTGATTTGGTGGTCTTCCATCGACAACTTGATTGACCTGGCAGTGTGGCATGGAGCATTGTTCTGCTGGAAAAATCATTTCTCAGATTTGGGGAACATTGTCAAAGCAGAAGGAAGCAGCTGTTCTTCCAGGATAACCTGGTACTTGGCTTGATTCATGCGTCCTTCACAAAGACAAATCTGCCCGATTCCAGCCTTGCTGAAGCATCCACAGATCATCACAGATCCTCCATCAACTTTCACAGTGGGTGCGAGACACTGTGGCTTGTAGGCCTCTCCAGGTCTCCGTCTAACCATTTGACGACCAGGTGTTGGGCAAAGCTGAAAATGTGATTTGTCAGACAAGATGACCTTACTCTATTCCTCTACGGTCCAATCATTATGGTATTTTGCAACTTTCAGCCTGGATCTTCTTTGCTTCTCATTGATGAAGGGCTTTTTTCATGCTTTGCACGACTTCAGCCCTGCCCCTAGGAGCCTATTTTGAACTGTCCTCGCCGTGCACTTTACCTCAGCTGCTGTTTGCCATTCTTCTTGTAGGTCACTTTATGTCATCTTACAGTTGTTAGGTGACATTCGAATGAGTTGACGGTCATCTCGGTCATTTTCGCCCTCTGCCAGTCTGTTGCTTTGTTGTCCCCAATGTCTGTTGCTTGTTCTTATGAATAGGTGTCTTTGAAATGTTCAGGATGGATGCAGCCTGATGCCCACTGTTTCCCTCTGCCAGAAAAGCCAGAATTGAATCCTTCTTATCCTCCCTCAAGGCTTTTCTTTTCAACTCTTTTGTCATGCTGAATAGTCATTATTTTTGTTAAAATTACACTTGAGGTACTACTTGCACTGTTTTTACTGTCCAGCTGGTTCTATTGCGAGAGGCTGGTGATGACCACAGCAGTAGTATTTGATACTTTTAACAGACACTGGAATGGAATGGCTGCCACACATGTAGAGATGCTGATTTAGAAACATTTTAGAAAAATTAGGAGAGGTCCACAATGAAAATAGTTATTATACAGTAACCATCATAACGATCTCAGTAATACAGCTCTGGAAAAAATTAAGAGACCTTGGCAACTTTTCCTTTCCTTTCCAAAGAAGTCGAAAAGGAATGTTTTAAGTGAGAAACAGAAGGGTTAAAATACCACTGCATATATAAAGCTTCTGTTCCTCACTCAAAACTTTTCTTTTCAATTTTTCTGGAAAGGAAAGGAAAAGGTGCAGTGGTCAGTAGTGTTTTTTTCCGGAGCTGTATATTAGCTCTCCATAGCCTTTTGCGCACGCATCCTTGGTTATTTGAAATTCACCTCACGTCAGGAGCTGACAGAAAGCCCATGGTGTTACTGTTATACAACGGTGAAGATGAATCAGTTGTTACAACGAAGGTAACGATGATGATGATGCGTGCCAGGGCCGGACCGCCAGGGAGCGGGAGGGCACCGCCCGCCGCTGTCACAGACGGAGCTTCATGCCTGTGAGCTTCCTGGAGGATGACACGATGGACTTCGCTGACGAGCTGGACACCTCCTTCTTTGCTAGGGTGAGTAACACACGTTCCGACGCCATCACACGTTTACTCTCAGATGCCACGCCCACTTTCCTCCTGTCCTTCTTGATTCATGCGCTTATCACCAGCAGACTCGATATCTCTACTGTCTGGCAATTTTTTTAATTTTATTTATATATTTACTATAATTCATATCAAAGCATTCTTTACTAACTGTTATTCTGATTCTTATTCATGAAACTGTTTATTCTGATTTATCTGTTAAAGCACCTTGAAATGCATTTTGTAAGAAATGTGCTATATAAATAAAATTAGATTTCATCCCAACAGGATGGTCTGCGTAGAGGAGACGAGGAGCTGTCTACGTATGCAGACGATGTGTTTGACTCTCCGTCTGAGGCCGCCATCAAAGCAGAGGAGTTCAACACAATTGTTGACGAGAGGGACCTCACAGGTGGCGCCCTGGACAAGAACGAACTAGAGAGGAGCCACCTCATGCTGTGAGTGGAACACAATCAACACTGAGACAATGCACAAATAACCGAGAAACACCACATAGACAACACTCAAACAACACATAGAGAACACACAGATAACTCACAAACTCCATATGGACAACAGTCCAACTCTCTCAGTCTCCCTCTGTCCTGATCCACAAATCTCCACTTCATAATGTCTGCAGTCCCCTAGAAAGAGGCTGGCGTAAGGGTAAAGATCCTGGAGCCTCTCTGGTCCAGCCCAAGGTGCGTCTGCGCCAGGAGGTGGTCAGTGTGAGCGGGCAGCGCCGGGGCCAGCGCATCACAGTACCCGTCAAGAAGCTCTTTGCCAAGGAGAAGAGGCCTTACGGCCTGGGCATGGTGGGAAGGCTCACCAACAGAACCTATCGCAAACGCATCGACAGCTTTGTCCAGCGGCAGATAGAGGACATGGATGACCACAGGTACACATGAGAATTAACAATGTAGTGCAAGGACTAGGACTATTTACAATGTATCAACTAGGACTATTTATCATTATCAACTAGGACGATTTAAAATGTATCAACTAGGACTATTTATCATTATCAACTAGGACGATTTACAATGTATCAACTATGACTATCATTATCAACTATGACGTTTTACAATGTATCACCTAAAACAATTTACAATGTATCAACAATGACAATTTATAGCTGTTCGACTGAATATTTGCAGTGCATCGATTTTGACTATTTAAGATAGGTAAAACATGACCATTTGCAACAAATTGACTGTGCCATCTACAATATAGCAATTGTGACTATTTACAATATTTTTACTATAGTGGACTCACAATGTATCGACTGGCTGTTAACAATTTATTCATGATGACTAGTTATTATTACTGACTGTGATTGATTATTTTATTATTTACAATTATTGAGGAATTTTCCTAAAATTCGTGAATAGGAATTACAGTTTTGGAATATTACAGATGTCAACTTTAATATGATAACAAATTCATAAAAAAAAACACTACAGTATTATGGCTAATATATGTATATCAGAAGACTGAAGTATAGCACTCCCACAGCTATGTAGGATCTGGTCTATTCTAGGTAACATATTACTCATCACAATATATACCAGTGGTTTCCCAAACATTCCTGTTTCATGACTCATCTGAAAGCACCTAGCTGACCAGGACTCCAGATAAACAAACAGAGTAAGACTATGACTCAGTTTCAGGTGGTCCATCCCACTCCATACTGTGTGGAAAACTATCATGTACACATGTTGTTGTCATCCACTGCTAGCTGCCCCTGTCCTAATAGCCATGAAGCCCATACATACAGTACAAACTGCCCAGTGTGACAACATCTATTGTGTGTGTGTGTGTGTGTGTGTGTGTGTGTGTGTCCGTAGGCCTTTCTTTACCTACTGGATCACCTTTGTCCACCTGTTGATCACCATCCTTATTGTGTGTCTCTATGGCTTTGCTCCTATTGGCTTCTCCCAGCACGAGACTGTTGATTCGGTCAGTATATTCATTGTTTAACAATGTAAAGGTTTCAGAAGGTTTGAAAGACATTAAGCTTACAGACAGTTTTAGACTTTGTTTTAAAGCTTACAGACAGTTTTATAGTATTTGTTTTAAAGCTTACAGACAGTTTTATACTCTTTGTTTTAAAGGTTACAGAAAGTTATTCAGTCTTTGTTTTAAAGCTTACAGACAGTTTTATAGTC
Source organism: Esox niger (assembly GCA_016801105.1). Classification (NCBI taxonomy): domain Eukaryota; kingdom Metazoa; phylum Chordata; class Actinopteri; order Esociformes; family Esocidae; genus Esox; species Esox niger. The sequence continues at coordinate 6,431 of JACXGJ010014798.1, forward strand.
TTTGCTTTAAAGGTTACAGACAGCTTTATACTCTATGTTTTAAAGGTTACAGACTGTTTTATAGTCTTTGTTTTAAAGCTTAAACACAGTTTTATATGCTTGGTATTAAAGGTTACAGTTTTACACTGTTTTTTTAAAGGTTACAGACTGTTTTATACTTTTGTTTTAAATCTTAAAAACTATTTTAACCCTTTGCCTTTCACATTGTAAAACATTTTCTCCCCTAGGTATTAAGAAAAAAAGGTGTTTATGAAAATGTAAAGTTTGTTGAACAAGAAAACTTCTGGGTCGGACCAAATTCAGTAAGTGTAACCATTTTAGGCTAAAAATATAGTTTTGTTTTGATTTTAATCAGTAGGTCTAGACCAGGGGTGTCAAATGGAGGGCCGAGTGCCTGCCAGTATTTGATTTTTCCTTTAAATTAGTGCCCAGTTCAGACCAAAACAACCAGGTGAGGGTAGAAGGGTAGTGACCTAATTAATCAATCAATTACAAGGTGAGAGTGAAAACCTGCAGCCACTTGGCCCTCCGTGGAACTGGTTTGACACCTCTGGTCTAGACGGTGAGCCTGGGGCAAAGTCCTGCTGGTTTTCTATTCTGCTTGGAAGTTTAATGTGTTAGCATCCACCTGGTGTTTCAGGTCCAAGGCAGTACTTAGTCAGAAGGCTCTGAGTAAGGAAAACCTGCAGGTTTCTTGGTCTCTCTGAGGCTTGTGTTTTTGATCCAGTGAATAAAACCATGAGACCGTGTCTGTGTTCTGACTGCATCCGCCTCCCCCCCGGACTGCAGGAGGCTCTGATCCACCTGGGGGCTAAGTTCTCCCCTTGCATGCGTCAGGACCAGCAGGTCTATGAACTGATCCAGGAGAAGAGAGAAAGAGAGAGGGAATCAGCCTGCTGTGTCAGAAATGACCGCTCTGGTTGCCTTCAGTCGTCACAGGAAGATTGCTCTGTGAGTTACACAAACAATCGTTACATATTACGTTTATAATCCAACAATACCTCACATCTGGTTACCTGTCTCTTTCCTTCTGCTGCCTTTCTCCCTCTTTCATTCTTTCTTTGTGCTGTTCTCCTGTCTCTGTTTCCAGTCGACGCTTGCTGTGTGGGTGAAGTGGCCTCATCATCCCAGTGCTCCTCTGCTGGATGGTAAAGTCCGTCAACACGGCTCAGTCTGCCACCAGGACCCCAGGTAATAGTCTAGTAATCTCCCTCTCCTTTTCCATCTGTTCCCGTCTTCCTCCCTGCCTCCACCATCTGTCCATGTTTTCCTTGTTTTCTCCATCTGACCCTGTCTTCTTTCATATACAGTATATTACCGTTGTTCTTTCTGCTGTTCTCCTCCAAGGATATGTCTGGAGCCTGCCTCCGTTCCACCTCATGAGTGGCCGGATGACATCACCAAGTGGCCGGTGTGTACCAGGTACAGTGCGGGCAATCACACCAACCTCCCTCACGTGGACTGTGCCATCACTGGACGGCCCTGCTGCATTGGGACAAAGGGCAGGTGAGGGCAGCCGGTTGGCTACTGCGGCTCAACAGTGCCGTTACTATGCCAACCGCCGGTTGTGACGTATCCAAACAGGCAGCCGGGGGCTGGAGTGTTGCCGATCAGCTGTAACTCTGTGCAGTTGTAATGGCGTGGTGTTGCGTGTGTTCACTCTACAGGTGTGAGATCACGTCCAGGGAGTATTGTGACTTTATGAAGGGTTACTTCCACGAGGAAGCAACGCTCTGTTCCCAGGTGCCCTGTATGGATGATGTCTGTGGCCTTCTGCCTTTCCTCAACCCCGACATCCCAGACCAGTTCTACCGACTGTGGCTGTCTCTGTTCCTCCACGCTGGGTGAGTCTAGAACGCCTCTCACAGGTCTGTGTCAGAGAACCTATATCTGTGTCTCAGGTCTGTGTCAGAGAACCTATATCTGTGTCTCAGGTCTGTGTCAGAGAACCTATATCTGTGTCTCAGGTCTGTGTCAGAGAACCTATATCTGTGTCTCAGGTCTGTGTCAGAGTACCTATATCTGTGTCTCAGGTCTGTGTCAGAGAACCTATATCTGTGTCTCAGGTCTGTGTCAGAGAACCTATATCTGTGTCTCTACCATAGCGTTGCTGATGGGTATGGCGTGTGCACGTGTGTTCTGATCTGGGTATGTGTGTGTAGGATCCTGCACTGCCTGGTGTCAGTGTTGTTTCAAATGACCATCCTGAGGGACTTGGAGAAGCTGGCTGGCTGGTTAAGGATCTCCATTATCTATATTGTCTCAGGAATCACTGGCAACCTGGCCAGCGCCATCTTCCTGCCCTACAGGGCAGAGGTAAATACTGCTGACTGATCCTATACCTAACAGAGGTATATACTGCTGACTGATCCTATACCTAACAGAAATGAATACTGTTGTCTGATCCAATATTTAACAGAGATGAATAATGTTGTCTGATCCAATACCTAACAGAGAGATGAATACTGTTGTCTGACCTTATATCTAACAGAGATGAATACTGTTGTCTGATCCTGTACCTAACAGAGATGAATAATGTTGTCTGATCATGTACATAACAGAGATGAATACTGTTGTCTGATCCTATAAATATGTACTGACATCACTTAGTGTCAAAGGGAATATTTTGTTTATGACGTTTCACTACGCAGCCGAATTATAAAAGAATAATTGCTATCATTAATTTACTTTTATTATTGTAATTCAATTGCTGGCTGTCAAATATTCAGCTGCCAATAAGGTACAATGTGTTTCTATCGGTTCCTATTTTTATGTTCCCTACCTTTCTCTCTCCTTCCTCTCTAGGTGGGTCCAGCCGGCTCGCAGTTTGGCATCCTGGCCTGTCTGTTTGTGGAACTTTTCCAGAGCTGGCAGATCCTAGAGCGTCCATGGAGGGCCTTCACCAAGCTGCTGTGCGTCGTCCTTTTCCTCTTCTCCTTCGGCATGCTGCCCTGGATAGACAACTTTGCTCACATCTCCGGATTCATCTCTGGACTCTTCCTCTCTTTCGCCTTTCTGCCATACATCAGGTGAATCCTTTGTTGAAGCATTTATACCTTACCTAACTCTCAACACATTGACCTTCCCAATTACGCCTGAGTTGGTTGTGGGGTTGAGGGAACTTGGGGTTATTATTACTGCTCATTCATAAATCATTGTTACTATATAAAAAGGTGCAGTTCATTGACGCTGTTTAGATTTGACTTTTCTGTTCCTGTTCTTGTTGTTTCCAGTTTTGGCCGTGCAGACATGTACCGTAAGCGTGTCCAGATATGTGTGTTCCTGCTGGTGTTCCTGGGTCTGTTCTCGGGGCTGGCTGTCCTGTTCTACATCCATCCAATCAAGTGTGAGTGGTGTGAATACCTCACCTGCATCCCCCTCACTGACAAGTTCTGTGACAAGTACGACCTCAACGCCGACCTCCACTGACGGCCCTGTACAAATCCAGCGACTAGAATGGATATTATCCAAGAAGAGCAGCCTCACCCACTAACATAGTAGACCAGCGGTCCCGGCTGGTGGACACCACTGGGCCAAGACCAAGGTCACGGACCGGACACCCTCCAACCTCTGATCTGTCATTCAGGACACTGGACGTTTACATATTGCCAGTCTAGGAAAAATAACTGTTTATATTAATACCAGTGGAACTGTTGATCTGTCTCCATTGGGCGTTGTTTATATGGACATTTATATGGCGAGTGACTGGTCAGTTTGCCACTCAACCCCCTCTCCTCTCTGCTCTGAATAACACCCTACAACAGCACCACCTGGTGGCCGTTATTCCAGTAACAGACACTGATTCCAGACAGCTGCGGAGGCATTGGGTTGGGTTGTTTTTCTACACACATCATAAAGCCGACTAAGAGTTTTATCTGTTTATTAGATAACCTCAGACAGAACGCTATGTGCCAGGGAAGAAGAGGAATATTTAGTACTGTATGGGGACTGCCTTTGGTGCCTTCGTTTTTTTTACAAGAAAGCTACTCTGCCATATCATTTTCCAAGACTCAGATGGCCACTATTCTCCGTACAGTGATCTAATTTCTACACGATATGGAGCCCGTTCTCTGTTGTGATCTGTCCATATGGTTACGACAGGTGATGTGGTGTCATTGGAGATGTGCCCTTTGTCACACCATCCAAAACACCTGGATGTTACAATGTATGCTGGAATTTTTGAAGGGTAGCGTTTTAGCTACCTATTTTACTATACCTGGCAATACAGCAACACAAACTGAAGTTACTAGTCTGCGTGTGTGGTTTGTGTGTGTGCGTGTGAAAACAGCTTCTTACATAAATTGGGATGTAAAAAGGGATGTTTACAACTGGGTTAACTAGGGTTAGGGTTTAAATTAGGCTTAATGGGTTAAGATGTTTTTGAGGTTGGGGTTAAGTTAGTAAAAATTGGATATTGATGTCCCCGTTTATATAGCAAAGTTAAACATGTGTGTTTTATTGCACATGCGTATTTCCCCCAGTAGATGGCAGAATTACTGTGAGCAAATGGCTTTCATCAAGACAATGTAATATAAGACCATAGAGGCAGCTAGAGGATGCACGCCAATATATTTCTTGATGTTGTGTCTGTTGACAGCACAGGCAGTGCCATTGAAGCAACTGACATGTTATTTGTAACACTTTTGTTAAATGCATACAACATGTTTTGGTGATTAACTGCCACCTGTAGCGTTGCAGCCCAGAATGAGTTGTCATTCATTGCAACCAGGAAAACACATTTGAAGATCATCATATTGTGACTACCCAGACATAATCATGTGATTTCCTTAACCATCCGGAAGTCACACCCAGTTAACGCAACTGAAATGACGGGGTGCCGTGAATGATGCTGTCCTTGCTAAAACATCTCTCTGCATGAGATAAATATCTAGGGAGTCTTCACGAGTCAGATTCCATAGCTGTTTTGTAGCTATTGGCTTCAACCCGAAAACAGTTTTTATTGGACACTTTGTACTGCGATTTATTTCCAGTAATGGAAATAAGTTCTGAAAAAGAAATTTGCATCGTATTAAAAAAGGTGGAGAATAAGATATATGGTCAAAAACAACAATATACAGTATAAAACAATAATGTATTTTCCTCCACATCACGTCTAGATGCACATGTGTCTCCACGAATCTGGTCGGTCTTCATTTGATTATCTGACATGTTTATCCCACACAACTCTCAATACGCTCTTCAAGACGTCTCTTTGTCCTTTACTAATTCTCTCTGCCTCTACTTGCATTAGTCACCATCCCCTTTCCGCACACACACACACACACACACACACACACATACTTGCATACTCACACGTGCACACCCACAATCGCACACACGTGCACACCGTGTTAATTTATGATGCTCTTGAAATCCTTCCTTTTGTCATTTAACAATTCTGTCTCCATCCCCCTCTCCTTGAGTCCCCTGCCCCTTCCCACAGAATCACATGCACACTCGCAAACGTTGACACTGACAAGCTCACACACATGCACGCTCACACACATGCACGCTCGCACACATGCACGCTCACACACATGCACGCTCACACACATGCATACACATTCCCATTGCACACAGACTTTTTGTAATTGAAAGTTAATTTGTGTGCACACGCCACTCTAGCCTCCTGTCGGACGAAAGCTGAATATTATTTGCAGTCGAGGTTTCATAGCTAACTAGTCAGTCCATGAATCTCACCTTCCAGAAAATTCTCTACCTGTAGATTGCCTGCAGTATTACTATCTATTTTAGAGGGACTAGTTCAGGAACTCTTGCTCCTCTCAGTGCTGCGTGTTTTCTATTGTGTAATTTATCTCCTAGAAAACCTTTCTCTCTCCTTGTTTCTCCTCTGTTCTTTCTCTCGATAAGACATTTGTACAGCTGAGGGGGTTGCACGGTGCCATTAAACTCATCCAACCTCTTTCTTCCCATCCCCCGTCCTCCCCTCCATCGTCTCCTCACATCCTATCATCCCCTCCACACCTTCTTCTATCCTCCCCTACATACAATTCAGTTCCTTTTCTGTTCTCCACGTCTGGCTTTTATATTCTCATAGCAGTTCCCCTTTATCATCCACCTCTATCTCCTTCATCATCCTTATCTCTTTATCCCCATCATTCTCCTCTCTTTATCTTCTCCATCATCTACCCCTCTGTTCTTCACTCCTCTTCACTCATGTTCCCTCCTCTGCTCTATAGAGATGCTAATTAGATTGCAAGTGGGCTATATCTCCCTCTTCTCTGTGCTCTTCTCCTCTCCAGCCAACCAGATGACCTCTGTCTGATTAGCAAGGTGGACTAGGTCATAAGAATCAGACATGCTGTCTGGCCTTTTTACCACTCTCTCTCTTGTTCTCTCTCACACACACTCTCCCTTTCTCATTCAATCTCTCCCCACTCTAGTCAAGTAAATATTTCATTCATTTTTTCTATCTTTGTTTTATTGTATGGACATTTGTTAATGTTTGCCCATTACAGTGCATGTTTCCTTCAGTCATGCCTCCCATAGGATAACCTTAATAAATATGCTAAGTATTTGTTTCTAATCCTAATCCATGTTCTTACAGTGTGTCCGATGCTGTGTGACTTGGACTTAGACCAGTTGTGACATTCTTCTCAGAAACTCTTTACGCATTCATTAATTTACTACATTATCACCTGTATTAACTAGTCAGACAAGCCCTGGGCAATTTATTCAAGTACCGATATGATGTCTGTTTTTTAAGTAAACAGAATTAACTTTTTAAAAAATCCCTAGAACTACATGTTTTTTTACCAACCCAAATAGTTTGAATGTCAAAATATACATCGCCGCACTGAAAACCAACAACAAACGTCTGTGTTATTTTCTCTGAACAGTTGATCCAGTTAACTAGCCTGCCTCTATTATATTTAGCTATGCTGGGTTCATTTTGGAGAGTTGATAGGCAAGTTCAACAATGATGTGAAGTTGATCATCTCTTAACAGTGGTGTATTCTCATAACTTTTTTTGGGTTAATGTGAGTAATAATGACAGGGCAGGTCTCATAGCCTTAATATCTAGCATGCGGAAAACAACATTAGATTGATTCTTGATAATATTTGCCCGACCGTTTATTGGTGATAAGGGGATAAAGATATATATACAGACAGTGCTTGTCTGAAGTTAGTGTCCGAACACACTGAGCGCAGTATGCAAACAGTGTTGCTGGAACTCAAGTAGTAGAACATATTAGAGGAAGAGAGGGCTGACACCGCCATGCTATAAGAGCTGTGTTAGGGTTCTATACGGTTCTATATTCTATCTCCAGATGCAGGCCGGTCCTCAATGGAATATCATTCTGCTTTGCCAAATCCACTGTGGGGGACAGTGTATTAGTAGCTAGCTCTTTCTGGTTTCTGTTAATATACACCTACAACCTAGACAGGATATTAGACTATTTCAGGGCCACCATCCATCTCTTCGCTGGTGAGACAATTCTAGGGATAAGCAACCCATAGGCGTGATGTTATCTGACTGGTAGTTCAGGTTTTCAGGAGAAATAGAAGAAGAGAGAGAGTTTGTTGGTCATTCCTTCTTTGCACTGTATAGATGTGTGGGTGGGTGGCTGGATGGGTGGATGTAGAGATAAATTGGTGTATGTGTGTGTGGGTGGATGTATAGATACATGTGTGGATGTATAGATAAATGGGTGGATGTATTGATAAATGGGTGGATGTATAGATAAATGGGTGGATGTATTGATAAATGGGTGGATGTATTGATAAATGGGTGGATGTATAGATACATGTGTGGATGTATAGATAAATGGGTGGATGTATTGATAAATGGGTGGATGTATAGATACATGTGTGGATGTATAGATAAATGGGTGGATGTATTGATAAATGGGTGGATGTATAGATACATGTGTGGATGTATAGATAAATGGGTGGATGTAT
>JACXGJ010014799.1:0-14349 GCA_016801105.1 Esox niger
TGTCGTATAGTGGTAGTAATAATAACTCGCGTACTCGGTTGTCAAGGGAGAGAGTATTCAATGTTTATTGTAGCATATTGATAGTCTATTAGCACATGATGTTACAGGCTCAAACTCTTCCCTACTCTCTTTGTCTCTCTCTACTCTCTCAACTGTAATGTGGGGTACAAGCTGTTAAATACCTTGAGGGGTGTGTTTATCTAGCAAAGCCAAGACACTAACCCCCACACCAAATGGTCAATGTAAACATTCCTGTGGTTACCAGAGCGCAACCAACAGGGGGAATCTTAACTTTCTGTTATTCTCAACATCTAGGCACAATCACTTCTAATGAACCATACATTCATATTGTAGTTGTTAATGCTCAGATCCTACACTGCATTGAGGGCCCTTTGGATAATTTATTGTACATTGATTTTAGTGAAATCATACATTTGTTATCTGTCTACATCGCCATCCTTAGGGTTTTCCTTATTTCCACCGTAATGTTGAGTTGTTGTGTAGATAAAAATATGCAATTTTTACAAACCACAACATTTGAAGAATGGATTAATCTAACATATCTTGCTACAGAAGCAGTCTGAGGACCATGTCAGATTTTTTATGTGTGAAAATTTAAATCTTATATACCTTAAACAACAGATTTTGCCATTTTAATGGCACATCAAATGTGTGTAAAGTCAAGGTCTCTAGGAAGGAGGGCTGACCCCTAGGATGACCCCAAACAACCTCTCCTATTGATTAATGGTAGCCTATTACTAAATTGGGTGTCAGACTGGTCTCAACTGTGATAATTTCACCAACACAAGCATATTCAGATTTGGGGTAATCAAACATTAGGTGAAAGCTAAATATATTTTCCTCTCAATAGCTTTAAGGTTGAAATGTATGGTTTTGAAACCAACTGAAGTGATGAGAGAGACCTAAAGTCATCCCCCATTTTTGCAGATAGAACGATCAATAGAACCTCAGACTAAAGTGCATGTGATATTGGGTATAACTATAGCACACTGAAGGAAATATCAAACCACCCAGTTCTGGGTGGGAAAGGAAATTTGCCATAGACTTTTATGGAAACTTGTCTGTATAAGGTGTAAGCTTCACTCTAATGATAATTTCTAAGATCCACAAGTTTTCCAGACTAATCGACTCTTCATTTTTGGGAGTTGACGGAACACTACCTAGAGGATGGAAGTACGATGGAATGTTGAACCACACTAATCATTGTTTTGCAGTTATACTTTCAACAGATTTGGACACCACAACCCCTATTCTGATGATACCTCACATTACTGACTGGACACAGACAACTGAGTGTAACGATGCCAGGATCACATCACTTGGCTTCACACTCCATTTCTAGATGAATCGTCGACAACGAGATGAGAGGAGAATCCAACTGAGTCCTGAAGGACTCCACATACTTTAGGTCAGAGTAACATGGGCCAGTTGACTGGAAAGGTTGCATGGTCCCATCACAGTGGAAGACACTGTTGTGGTGTTAATCTTGAGTTAGTGAAATTTTGGAAACTAACTATTACACTACCAACCTACACTGACTTGTTAGGACAACCAGGCGATTTGCTGGGTCCACATCACACTGGAAGTTTTTATCATTGATGCAAGACAGAGAAAACTGAAGACAAGAAATAAAGGACACTTAGAACTCACTTATTTTCCTTACAATCTAAGATTTTCCTAAATTAACTGATATGGTGATTTTGTATATATGAAGGTTTGTTTCTCGCAAGACAGGTGGGAAACTATGTACGATTACAATCCCATTATTGAACATTTGGTGTATTTGTCATGATGCTTAATGATCTAGATTATGACTGTTATTATGGTGTGTTTGCATAGTGACTAGTTCCCTATTATAGGTGGTCCCAGGTAGATGTTTTCCCTATTTTAAGGTTTTATTCTTTCACAGGTACAACCGGATATGCATAAGTCTTTTGTATGATATTGTCGCATGGATAATGATATGGAAAAAGGGGGTTTTGATTGTTCAATGGACTTGGGGAAATGTTTCATCATGATTTTATGTTTTCACCAGATTTTCTGCTGAATATTGTTAACACTGATAGTAGCCTGTTGATGTCAGTATATTTCTTGACCCTTATAATATGAGATGGGGGAGGGATTGGTGACTGTCATTCATAGAGTTGTGTCAGTACAGTGTGTAAATTGTCTTGTTTACATTCATTTTCATTTGAAGAAAAATATGACCTCATTGGTCAGATACTCCTTTTGTTGTTTTGTCTTAGTTCATATCAATTGTTTATAAAAGTAATTCCAAAGATTTTCTATTGGGTTCATGTCTGGAGACTGGCTAGGCCGCTCCAGGACCTTGAGATGCTTCTTACGGAGCCACTCCTTAGTTGCTCTGGCTGTAAGTATCAGGTCATTGTCATGCTGGAAGATCCAGCCATGACCCATGTTCAATGCTGATCACTCACCTTCCTCATGATCATTGATGCCCCACAAGGTGAGATCTTGCATGGAGCCCCAGACCGAGGGAGATTGACCATCATCTTGAACTTCTTCCATTTTCTAATATTTGCGCCAACAGTGGTTGCCTTCTCACTAACCTGCTTGCCTATTGTCCTGTATACCATCCCAGCCTTGTGCAGGTCTACAATTCTATCCCTGATGTCCTTACACAGCTCTCTTGTCTTGGCCATTGTGGAGAGGTTGGAGACCGATTGAGTTTGTGGACAGGTGTCTTTTATACTGGTAAGGAGTTCAAGCAGTTGCAGTTAATACAGGTAATAAGTGGTGAACAGGAGGGCTTCTTAAAGAAAAACGTACAGGTCTGTGAGAGACGGAATTCTTACTTGTGATCAAATACTTGTGTTATGCAATACAATGAAAATTAATTATTTAAAATCATACAATGTGATTTTCAGGATTTTTGTTTTAGATTCGGTCTCTGTCAGTTGAAGTGTACCTACAGTAAATATTACAGACCTCTCTACATGCTTTGTAAGTAGAAACACCTGCAAAATCAGCAGTGTATCAAATACTTGTTCCCCCACTGTATCCTATACGTTCTATATTCTAACCTTACATGGCCTGGTAGTGTCCCCTCTTTAGCTCCTGTCTCCACATGCTTATCAGGTTGTGTGGAGCCCCTCAATAGTAGATACCAACTGCTTGTGATACGTTACCTCATATAGCACACGATAATGAAGTACCAGCCCTCTAACAAAAGAATAGAACTATAATACAGGTAAAGATAGGCCTTTCCACAAGGGTATGTTCCAACCTACGGTCCATGGGTCTATTAATAGAGTCGATGACAGTCACATGGAAAACGATCAGGAGGTATGGACAGGGTGTGTGAGACCCATCACCAACTAGGAATCACATTTTCTACCTATTGTCCTTCGTACAGAGATCATTGATACTCATATATCGTGTAAAGTTTATTTCAGTCATTTTTCAGGCCCAATATTAATCAATAGATATAACACTCAGTTCCAATAACTGCACAGGTTTCCCCCTGAGCTGACCATATGTAATCAAGAGCAAGTCTGTTTTGCATTGCAACAGTATGAAGGGCAACCTTCGTTCAAAGGGCAACTTCTGTTCCTCACTCAAAACCTTCCTTTCCAAAGGTGCAGTTCTCTCTATGTTAGTTCAGGATGTGCCACCGTCGGGACGCCTTGGTTTTGAAAGACAAAGTGTGCAGTGTTGAAAATGAATATTTTTCGTTATAGGCATATTATATATGTGCAGAAAGCATAGAATCTTGTTAATCTAATTGAATTATACAATTATAAGTAGCTATTACGGTGATTAACTCCTATGCACGAGTTTGAGTATAGTCAACATCCACAACACTTTTTCCAAGGCACCAGGTTTTCTAGTTTCGGGTCTGTCTGCTAATTTTGTATTTACAATGAGCCACCTTCTTCTGATTTCTTATCTTGATGGTCTCAGAGATATAGCGAAGCATTGTTTTGTTTGATAAAATACGTTTTTATAATGTTTGTGGAGTATTGGGGGTGTCAAAACTCTGTTTCTGTTTTTTTAAAGCTGGGCACCATATTAAACTCTGTTTTGACAGTGGTGTTTGCACATATGATGTTAGATCAGTGTTGGCTGCTAACTTGGCCCTTATTGGATTCGTCTCCTTATACATAGACACACTTTTTACAATAAGGGCCAAATAAGCAACACTGATCTCACATCATATGGGGTGTTTGTTTATTGGAACATAGATGACATGGTTGGTGAGTTACGGGGTGTTTGATTACTCGAATATACTGTACATACTCATCTATTCAGATCATATTAATATCCCCCCATATCTACATACATCCTTATCTCAACAGACCATATTAAAATCCCCCATATCTACATACATCCATATCTCAGCAGACCATATTAATATCCCCCCCATATCTACATAAATCTTTATCTCAACAGACCATATTAATATCCCCCATATCTACATAAATCTTTATCTCAACAGACCATATTAATATCCCCCATATCTACATACATCCTTATCTAGTTAGACCATATTAATATCCCCCATATCTACATACATCCTTATCTAGTCAGACCATATTAATATCCCCCATATCTACATACATCCTTTTCTCAACAGACCATATTAATATCCCTCCATATCTACATACATCCTTTTGTCAACAGACCATATACATTTTTACCCTAAAACATTTGAGTTTGTTTTTCAATTGAAATGTTCATGTTCTAAGTCACATTAAAGGTGGAAAAAGTTCTGACAAAATGTATCTTGGTCTCATTTTTTAAAATCACAAACGTTTTTATAATGTTTGTGGAGTATCAGGGGTGTCAAAACTCTGTTTTGACAGTGGTGTTTGCACATATGATGTTAGATAGGTGTTGGCTGCTAACTTGGCCCTTATTGTAAAAAGTGTATCTATGTGAAAAGAGGCATTGGATTTGTCACCTTATACATAGACACACTTTTTACTTTTGGTTTGTTTACTGGAATACAGATGACATGGTTGGTGGGTTATGGGGTGTTTGATTACTGGAATATACTGTACATACTCATCTATTCAGACCATATTAATACCCCCCATATTTACATACATCCTTTTGTGAACAGACCATATACATTTTTCCCCTAAAACATTTGAGTTTGTTTTTCAATTGAAATGTTCATGTTATAAGTCACATTAAAGGTGATCATTGTCTGATTTTTTAAAATCACAAACACCTGCCATTTTAACAGGGGTGTGTAGACTTTTAATATCCACATCCTCCTCCAGGTCTACCTCTTCCTCTCTCAATGTCAACCCATGGTTTACAACATGGTCCTTCCTTCCTCTCTTTACTCCTCTTCCTCCTTGGGCTCCCCTTGTCATCCTCACTCCCCCTCTTCCACTTACTGCAACATTGCCTTCCATTGTTGTGCAAGAAAGGTAAACTCACCTGTTGCCTTTTTAAGCCTAATTGGTTAGTTAGTTCAGCGCCTAAGTGTTTGTGCATCTGACGGCTGTGTTTGATCAGTTGGTACATAGGTGTGGTATTTGGAAAGGCAGTGCCTTGAAATGGCAATAAAGTGACATCATGCTAGACTTCAATGTCAAATGTAGAAAAGTTTATGTAGTGTTTTGCAAAAAGAGTGAGGCTGAGTATATGCTTATAGTTGTGCAGACCTGGGCAGATTTTTTTATCCTTGAGGGTCAAGATTCACTGTGTTATTTTTTATTTGAGTGTGTAAGCAAAACCAAACAGTACATAATACAATGAATCATTCAAGCCAGCTGTGGTTAATTAAGATTAGCTTTGTCACCACCTCCCAGGAGAGGTCACTGTTGGTCCATCTTTCCCTGAAAGATGTGGAAATCAGGCCACTTATCGCCCACAACGGATTGTGTAAATGCAGCCAATGCAGCCAAAACAGCTGTTTGGTAATTGCTGTCATGTTAATGAAGATTCCAATAATGTCTAATTTTATAAAACATGGTTTTAAAAGCAGTTTATTCTACCCAAACTATTATAATTCATAATATCTGACTATTCTGAACTATGCCTCAACGCATTACACAAAATTGAAGACAGAACCAATAAATTATTTTCTGAAAAAAACTGTCACTGGTGTTAGAAATCAGCCATGTCGTATAGTGGTAGTAATGATAACTCGCGTACTCGGTTGTCAAGGGAGAGAGTAATACAATTGTTTATTGCAGCATATTGATAGTCTATTAGCACATGATGTTACAGGCTCAAACTCTTACCTACTCTCTTTGTCAATCTCTTCTCTCTCAACTGGAATTTGGCGTTCAAGCTGTTAAATACCATGGGGGGGGGGGGTGTTTACCTAGCAAAGCCAAGACCCTAACCCCCACACCAAATGGTCTATGCAAACATTCCTGTGGACACCAGAGCCCAACAGGCCAAATCTTAACTGTCTGTTATTCTAAACATCTAGGCATAATCACTTCTAATGAACCATACATTCATTTTATAGTTGTTAATGCTCAGATCCTACACTGGGTCTCCTGGGTCTGAATTCAGCTGTAGTTCTCACAATGACACATTGTTCGCCAATATGACCTTAATCAACAGAAACAGTTTCACTGAGCATTGTCTATCCCATTACATCCTCTTCAATCACACAAAACACATATAAACACCACCTGATCTTACACAGAAGAGAAGTCCCAGGACATTCAGGTCTCCCTGTGAGCTACAGGAATTAGCCAACAAGACTCTCCATGACTGGACATTAGACATTGGGTGGCACATCCCATTCTGCTTTCACAACACGTTATGTAGGCGGACCAATTCTGTCCTGAGCCTGTTCACATTCTGATAGACATTTTTGTAAATGATTCAATGCCACATTGTGATAGGATAGTAATTAGATAATAGTACTCTTAACAAACAATATGAGGTCAGATGTGGGTCAAAGGACAAAAGCTGACGCCATGTATGAACATAACTAGTCAGTCATGTAGCCCAGCAGTGTCCACACAGAAAACAATACCAACACTTGTGTACATGCAGGAGGCAGTACAGTACCAATGCTCACTGGGAGGTGGAAACTGACTGGCGTTCCTCTTTATACATATACCAATATATCCCCATACCATATTAACATAAATATCAAGTTTGATATACTGTGCCTTTGTTAAACAAGTACATTTTCTCCAGGTTTCATTATGGCCTTGTCCTACTTAATTACGTTGATATTAGCCTTTTTTAACCCTAACTCTATTCAACCAGGAAAGGTTCATTGATATATATATATTTTAATCCGGAGCATCCTGGCCAAGATTGGCAGCAGCAAGTAATTATTCAAGAATTATAAAAAGACAACATGAAGCATGTACAAGTGCTTTAATAAAAAGCATATTAGAATTAAATTCACTCTAAAAACGGGTAATGAAAAACGTTGACTGGTCAATGAAGCAGACTCAAAGTCCTTCATCAATTATTTATAATGTGAAGGGGAATAACCTACGTTATCTTCAATGCTCCTCATCAGTCAAGTCCAGAAGACAAAGGACAGTGTAGCAACACCTAAACACAGGGATGATAACAAGTACTACATTATCAATCAATCTCATTAACCAATAAAATAAATAATTTGTAAGCACTTTAAAGCAGTTTATTCACATATGTTCTTTCTGATTATTAGGGATAACGTTAATGATTATTGGGTAAAGGTTTTGGCAGGATTGTCATGGACTCTCAGTTCAACAAATCTCATGGATCCTTATGATCTACATTTAGTGAATGATGGTTGATGAAGAGAAGACCAGAATCATATTTGCATAGTGATGATGCTCTGTGCAGACAGCACATGATTCAGTGATCTGGGAGTGTTTATAACCCTGTGAGTTTAAAACTTCATGACTGAGATCTGTCCTTCATGACTACTGAACCCCCAACAATCATGACCTTCATAACGCTCTTCATTTGGACACTTGTCCTCTGCTTCAAGGGTAAGATTTATGAAATGTAATGTTGAAAAGAAATCAACACATAGGAGAAATATTTAGGACAATTTATTTATATTAGACAGTCTCTCTGAAATGTAGAACCAGCAGTAATGTTTATCAGGCAGGGACCTCTGCTCCCCGTATGGCCTGGTACCAACAGAAACCTGGAGGAGCTCCTAAACTCCTAATTTACAATGCCAAGACACTTCAGTCTGGGATTCCATCTAGATTCCGTGGCAGTGGAGACAATAGTGACTTCACTCTGACCATCAGTGGAGTCCAGACTGAAGATGCAGGAGATTACTACTGTCAGAGTTTACACTGGCCTGGTAGCACTCTCCCTCAGTCAGACTGTACAGTGACTGAACTGTTACAGCTGGGACCTACTGCAGGTGTTGAGGGGGAAGACACAGTAACATGGAACACTGGTCAGTAGAGCAGGTCAAGTTTAATGCTCAAGATTATATAACATAATTAATCACCATAATCATTACATTTATTTGTCTTGGCATTTAAGTGTACAGAATGTAAATAATGTTATGGAAATCTTGGAACACGCAGGTCTGGAGAGGTCAACTTTGAATGTTAGGAAACATTCCTAGATCACGTTCTACATCAACATCAGGCATCATCCCTTCTACATTATTATCCTCCCACACGGAAGTACTACATTAAATATAATAAATATTTATTTAGAAACATATATTTTTAATATGTGCCTATGTTTTTTTAAACATATACTAATATATATGTATATTACTAATATATGTCCATATATTTCATACATATATTTACACATTCAAAATATCTCATAAGAGGTCTTCAATACATGTGAATATATGTCACGGTCCCGGCCAGCTGGGGCTGTTCCTGTCCGTGTTTTCTGTGTGTCAGCGATCTGTCTTGTCCTTGTTTCCGTTGATCAGTGTATTTAGTTCAGCTGTGTTTTGCCCCCACCTGTTTCTGTTCTGGTCGTTAGTTTATGTATTTAGTTCAGTCAGTTTCTCCCTGTGTTGGTCGGATCATTGTCTTGTCGTGTAATGTTTGCTCCTGCTCCTGCTCCTGCTCCTGCTCCTGCTCCTGCTCCTGCTCCTGCTCCTGCTCCTGCTCCTGCTCCTGCTCCTGCTCCTGCTCCTGCTCCTGCTCCTGCTCCTGCTCGCCTGGTTTAAGTTTTTGTTGTTTTCTTCGTTGTAGTGCACGGCACTCTGTTTTGTTTTACTTTTTGTTACAATAAAGTCCTCCCTTGAACCCCTGCATCTACCTCCATCTCTCCCTTTTTGGATTTTTGTTCTGGATTCCCCACACCGTCTGCGTGACAATATATTTACATAAATAAGAAGATTATAGTTGGTAATATGTATTTAGCATTTACAGTACATCTAACTGATATATTTCCATATTGTTTCCTGTCATGTGTTTATTATGTTGTCTAGTCATTTCTTTTAAGTTCTTTTACAGAGAAGAAAGGCATTCATGATACAGTGTTAATGGATGCAGATTGTTTTCAAAATGAATATTTTTTTTAAATGTTCACTTGGAGTACAAAGTATAGTTCATTGTATTGAAACTGAAAAAGGTGCTATATGATGCTTGACCGTGACTAAAGGCAATAATTTGGTGTATTAACCAAACATTTATCATCATATTGTGATACAGTGGCAGTTGTATGATACTGTGAAGTAAGGTTCGTATTAAATTAACATGACTGACTCTAACCAGTTGTTTCTTTATTTGCATGTACAATGTATTTCATAGAAATTATAGTAAACACGTACTGTACAATTATCAAGTCGGCTCTGGTTTGTAAAATATTTTAATTGTCTTTTCACAGTAATTAATGTAATGCAATAAGGCCAAGAATGATGGTTATGTTGGTTTGCTCCCCCTTTAGCCAATGATAATTAGTTAAACTCACTATAACAAGGAGATTTTCTGGGAAATATTGTCTTAAAGGTAAATATGTCTCCATATGTCACACGTTATACTTTCAACACAATATACTGATGTACAAAATGCATTGCAGTTCAATTTATCTGGGAATGACTACATGGAGTAAACAATTAAACCTTGTACCTTAAAGACATAAATCAGCTCTTGCTTGTGTAATGGCTAATTCAGGCTTGGATGCCAATAGAAAAGCTTTGAAGATGATCAGATATCTCCCTCCCTGAGTCCACCATGGAGCGGAAAACCAGTCCACTCCGTCGCAATTAGGAAAATAGAATAAGCTAAATGCAGATGTGATTACCACAATTCTGAGTGACCAACATGTTGAGTAAGTATATTCATTAATGTCATGACAGTTAGGACATTGTGTGCATTGAGACCCACTTGTGATTAGCAATCATATTGGAATATGGTTTCCATATGTAATGGAGTCTGGGGGTCTAAGCAAATGAATAGAGGCCTCTATCAATGCTTACCAGATGTCCAGGACATCATGTCACGTATTTTATGAAGCGAATTGTTTCCCTTCTTTCCTTTCTCTATCCTGATCTACAAACACTGGCACTGTTAGAATTACCTATTTTATGAAGCGAATTGTTTCCCTTCTTTCCTTTCTCTATCTTGATCTACAAACACTGGCACTGTTAGAATGACCTAGATCTGTTAACTAATCATTTCATTGTCATGTAGTATTTGAGACAAATGTCTAATTGAATGTAAGTAAAGACACAATAACAAATACTTTTTACAAACTGATATATTTTTTGTAGGAGGAACGGATCAACCGCTTAGAAGATTTAGTTACACGAGCGCTTCTCCGGTCGGATTGTGGGTCTTGTCGCGTAGGTGAATCAACAAATGCTAATGCAGCACAACAGGCTAACCCAATGCTAGAGAGCTCTAAAGACTTCCCTATACTTGATAGAATGCAGTTAAAACTGGTGAATAGATCAAAACAATGGCAGCGCGAGTGACTGAATGAGACGATAACACAGATTGAAATACGGGAAAGTGAACAATTCATTGACTCTGTTGCGGCAACTCTAGGGGTCGAGCTAACAAACGCTAATGGCCCGACAGACTGATATACATGGGATTACTTCAAATCTTGACCACTCTGCCACGGACCTGGCTGACACTTTCCCTAGGACATGTGCAAACGTCACTGGGTTAACCGCAGAGGCTTTCAAACCAGCCTTCCCCAATGAAACATTCTACTGGCCCAACACCGGGTCTAGAAAGAAGTAATCAGCTCCAGCAGGAACTTGGTCTGACGTTGTGCGCCGCGGAGGCAAATCCAGTAAGAAATCAAATAAGAGAGCATCAACTCTCAATCCACCACCCGAACTCTCACAGCAAAACAGATACAATCCACTGACTCTGAATGAAATGTATGTAAATGAACCCAGGAAAGCAAACCACAACACCAGCATTAGGGCTAAACAAAATACAAGAAATAGCCCTAAAACCACTGATAGGACGAGAGAAAGAAGAAACGATTTTTCTACAGTACTCGAGAAAATAAACAACTTTTAACAACATGTTTTCATCTCAGGCCCCATTCCAACCTTGGGGAAAGGAATTGAATCTTTTAGCAGACTCCTTGGGCTGAATACGTACTGAAACGGCCCTGATTAAACTCTTAAATGATATATGGCTAAATACTGACTCAGATAAAATAACTGTTCTAGTTCTTCTAGATCTCAGTGCAGCCTCCCTATGCCACACCCCTCCCCCTCGTTTAAAACGATTGCTTAGAAAACTGCCACATCATCAACAACCTTGTCCTTTATTTCCACAGAGCACAGAATATAGTCGATGATGTGCTTCGGGTCCCTGCTATAGTGAAAATAGCAATGCCGACTGTCTTGAGTACAAGCTAGGACCCAGTATCTCTATTCCTGTGTTGATTAGAAATAGAAGGAACAATGTCCATGCAACTTCTAAAGTCAACTTGTCAAATCTGTTAACTGTATCATGCCAACCTACTAGCCCAGAAACCCCTATTATATCTATTAAGCTGGCTTTACTGAATATCAGATCTCTTGTCAACAAATCATTCTTGGTAAATGACATTATAATATCATACAACCTAGATTTTATGTTTTTCACTGAAACGTGGCTAACTGAAGATTGTATTGCTACTATTCTTAACGAGACAGCACCTGAAAAATGTGGCTATATGAATACGTGTCGTAATGGTAGGAAAGGAGGTGGAGTGGCTGCCTTATTCAAAAATACATTCCAGTGCAAAGAAAATACATTGGGTAATTTTATTTCTTTTGAATACCTCTGTTTTACATTGAAAGGTACCCCCAAAATTTTGTTTTTAACCATTTACAGACTTCCGCGATACTCTGCAAATTTTATTGATGATTTTGCAGAACTACTTTCTGTCATATCAGTTGATTATAACTTGTTTATTATTACAAGGGATTTTAACATCCACATAGATAATAATACGGACCATAATGCCAAAAAAATGTTTGCACTACTTGACACTTTTGATCTGACTCAACATGTGATAGAACGTACACACACTCAAGGCCACATTCTGGATCTGGTTACCTCAAAATGTCTCAATATTTCCACAGTTGTGGTTAAAGACATGGCCCTGTCTGATCATTTCTGTGTCTTTTTTGAATCACTAATAACCCTGAATGTTCTAGTAAACTCTGTTTCTATAAAGAAAAGGTACATTAATGAGAGTACCAATGCTCAATTTATGGAAGCCATAGTTATCTTTCCAACAATAAGTGCTGAATCAGTTGATGTACTCCTTGATCATTTTAATGTCAAAATATTGAATGTCATGGAACATGTTGCACCAGTAAAGGTAAAGAAAACTATGAACAAACAGAAAACACAATTGAGAACAACCATGATGGTAAGCACTCTGAAAACAGAATGTAGAAAGCAGAACGCAAGTGGAGGAAAACTAAACTTCAAATTCACTATGACATCTATAAACAAAGCCTTGGTAGCTTCAACAATGAGTTACGCAGAGCCAGACAGCAACATTTATCGGGAATGATAAACAAAAATATCAATAATACCCGCACTTTATTTGTCATGGTCGACAAGCTTACAAACCCAATAAAGCAGATAGCATCAGAACTCATGTTCACTGTAGATCATAGAACACTTATAGAAAGGCTGGAAAATTGGGTAGGACTTTCTGGGACAGTCCTTGAGTGGTTCAGATCTTATCTAGACGGAGTTTCTTTGTCACCATTGGTAATCATGAATCTGATAGGGTGACTATGAAATGTGGAGTTCCA
Organism: Esox niger; assembly: GCA_016801105.1. NCBI lineage: Eukaryota > Metazoa > Chordata > Actinopteri > Esociformes > Esocidae > Esox > Esox niger. The sequence goes on from JACXGJ010014799.1 coordinate 13,181, forward strand.
CAGGGATCAGTTCTGGGACCGCTTCTGTTCAATGTTTGGCAACAAAAATAAAAGAACAATTATTAGTAAAGAGTTGGATGCTCGGGCCATTAAAACCAAGGATCAAGTCCGTAATCTTGGTGTTCTGATAGACTCAGACCTCACATTTAACAGTCATATCAAATCGGTCACCAAAACAGCATTCTACCATCTGAAAAATATATCCAGAATCAAAATCCTGGTGTCCCAAAAAGACCAAGAGAAGCTCATCCATGCTTTTATGTCTAGTAGGATTGACTACTGTAATGGCCTCTTAACTGGACTCCCTAAAAAGACTATAAAACAGCTGCAGCTCATTCAGAATGCAGCTGCTAGAATGTTAACCAGGACCAAGGGGGCCGAGCACATCACTCCGGTTCTTAAATCTTTACATTGGCTTCCGGTCAGTTACAGAATAGACTTTAAAGTGGTGCTTTTAATTCAAAAATCTCTGATGGTTTGGGACCCAAACACATTTCTGATATGTTTGAAGAATATAAACCGAGTAGGGCTCTAAGATCCATGAACTCAGGTCAGCTAGTAGAGCCCAGAGTCCAAACTAAACATGGAGAAGCTGTGTTTAGCAGTTATGCTGTACACAACTGGAATAAACTACCAGAAGATCTTAGACATTCACCAAATGTGTCCATTTTTAAATCCAGGCTGAAAACACATCTTTTTTTACGTGCCTGTGACTGAGCTCTCAAACTTAACCCCACTGTGAGCCTGTTTTTATAACAGCACAGTTTAGTATTACAGTTTTTTCTATTTCTATTTCATTATTCTGTGTTATAGTTTTTCTAGCTTTCTATGTTTTATATTTTATCTCAATTCTATTATCCTATGTTTTATTATTTATGCTGTTTTTTTATATTTCTCTTCTTTATTGTGTCAATAAATGTACATCCTGCTATATTTTACCAATTGTAATGCAAGTTCTGGTGCTATCAGAGGTATAACCTCTGTGTAAACTGTTTCTGATTCTATTGCATTATTTCTATTTTCACTGTAAAGCACATTGAATTAAATAAACTTGCTTGCTTGCTTGGAAGACCCAGCCACGACCCATCTTCAAACTGAGGGAAGGAGGTTGTTGGCCTAGATCTCACGATACATGGCCCTTTCCATCCTCCCCTCAATACGATGCAGTC
>JACXGJ010014800.1:0-14398 GCA_016801105.1 Esox niger
TCTCTCTCTCTCTCTCTCTCTCTCTCTCACTCTCTGTCTCCTAGACAGTGTCACCTCTCAATGAGCTCCCTTTGTTAAATCAAAACATTGTTCAGTACATTGGAAACGTCTCTACCAGCTAGCTGTCTCAGGAAATTATTCACCTGCTGTTGATTGGACATGGTACCTTAGTTCCTTCAGAAGACTTGTCTTGGATGACTATGTCTAACTAACTGGCTAACTACAGTGGGGGAGAACAAGTATTTGATACACTGCTGATTTTGCAGGTTTTCCTACTTACAAAGCATTTAGAGGTGTGTAATTTTTATCATAGGTACATTTCAACTGTGAGAAACGGAATCTAAAACAGTTCTGGGCAATGTAAAAGTGACAGGTGATTGGCATGAAATGATTGGCAGATGAGCAGTGCTTTAAGACATTCTACACAGAACCCATCTAAAACCAACCTAAACCTGTGTATCAACTTGTATTCATTTGCCAACATGTGCTGCTCCTACACATTGACGTTTTATCACCCCACCTCTTCTCCCCCTCTCATATGCCTTTCTCCTTCCACCCCATCTTCTCCTTTCCTATCCCCTTCCTCCTGCCTCAATCTGTAGCCGCTCCAAAAATAGTGCTGCATACCTCTCCCCTGCACATCCATAGAGGTATTCCTTGAGGGCCCAGGTCTCGGCGGCAGTATGCCCAGCTATACACTGCTGTCTCTGGGGACAGAGGAGGCTCTCCTGTAGCTTTCCCTGCCCTCCATTCTGCAGCAAAGCAGAAGCCAAGCAGCCAGAGATAGGGAGACACACCCAGGACAGAAGCTCAGTCTTGAAATGTTCTGTACCTGCTTACCACTGCTAAACAGAAGCAGACAGAAGGGCCATGGAGAGTTGCATCTGAGAGAATGTTTGAGTGTTTGTTTGCTTGCTCACAATGAGAGGTGAGACATTGTGTGTGGTTCTGGTATCCAAGTGCCAGTCTCAATTTGCTTCACTTACAGCCATGGTTTCGTGAACAGATCAGTGAAGGATCTCGCGTCAGCATCAGTGATACAGCCGTCAGGTCATTAGTAGGTGAAATCATACAGAGAGCCCTGAGACAACATGCCGAGATTCTACAAATATAACAACATGCGGAAGACTGGGCGGTGAGTTAGGGCTTGAGTTGTTAATTCTATTTACAGTTTCACACCTTCTGGGAACAGTTTTCTCACTCACAACAGAGAGGCGGAGGAGATTAAATGTTAGAGATGAAAACTACAATTTTGGGGATGTCTTAACAGAGGGGAAAACAGAATCCCCCACAGACCCTCTCAGTTTCTTTAACTATCCTCGGCTAATGGTCATATTTCTGAGTAAACAACTATAGAAGAACAAAACAGATATTAACACTAGAAGAGAGAGAGATGAATACTAGAATAGTGGTGAACACTAGAAGAGTAAGAGATGAATGGTGGAGGAATAAGAGATGAACGGTATATTGTGGATGGGGTGGTGACACAAAGTTGAAGTAGAGTAGGAGTATCCTGAAAGACAATTTGTGAAGTGGAGTTATTCTCATGATTAGGGAGTGGGGAATTACATTTGTACTACAAAACAATGATACAACTTTAAAAAACATGGGAAGAAAAAGCAAAACACATTTATAACCGTTGCTCTGTGTTTGAAGTGGATGGTGGGTCTTCTCTCTCTCATCTTGAGTGGAAGCTTTTATCATTCTCCCTAGTCAAAGTTCTGTTGAGGATGAGAGCAGAGAAGCTCATTAGAAGAGAGGACGGGGTTGGTGATGAAGTCATTACAGATATGTCATAACAGGTATTAAAACAAGTTTTAAGTATATGTATATGTCATAACAGGTATTAAAACAAGTTTTATGTATATGTATATGTCACAACAGCTATATGTATATGTCATAAAAGATATATGTATATGTCATAAGAGGTATATGTATATGTCCTAAGAGGTATATGTATATGTCATAACAGGTATATGTACAGTATATCCAATCAAGAACAATAGAATTGCAACATCTCAAGTGTTGGTCCCATGTTTCATTGAACTCAGGATCCCAGATATGTTCCATACTCACAAACAGTTTACTTATTTCACACTCTGTGATAATAAGTTCCTGTTAGTGAGCCTTATTCATCTGCCAAGATAATCTGTCCCACTGATATAGGTATAATGTATAAAAAAGCTGATCATTACACAGGACACCTTATGCTGAGCACAATAAATGGCCACTCTACAAAATTGTCAAACAACACAATGTCATTGATGTTTTAAGTTTTGAGGGTCGGTGTATGTAATTGGCATGTTAACTGCAGGAATGCCCCTGGAACTGTTGCCAGATTTAATGTTCATTTATGTACCATAAGAGCCTCTAATGGGTTTACAAAAAAATTGGCAAACATGAACATAGGTGCACACTAACTCATTTGTTGCTAATGTAGCACATGCTATCTGCTAAATATTTTCAAAATGCAAGATATAGAAATAAATGTTGTTTTATTACTCCAGTATTTTTGACAGTAGCCAAGATCAACTGGGGATATCATGTTTCTTATGTGAATTCAAGAGCTGTGTGGAATCATAATGCCTGTATGTACTGGAGGTGGCAGTAGTTAATGGAAAGCCTGTCATGGCCTAGTGTCAACAGATACACTTTTGTTTTAAAATATCATAACAAAACCCATATTACTTGTATTGTCATCCAATATTATTGGATAGTAATATGTACTGTACTCCTACAATTGAGTTAATGATGTAAATAGAAAATGACCAATGAAAAGTCCACATATAGCCTATTATTGTTCTAGCAAATATGTGTTTTTAAATAATTCTTATATTCATATTTTCCTGACTGAAAACTGAGAATTTCAAAACAATGATGTTCTGTAGTGGATCTGAACCTATTGGGGATATGAGGTTTTGAACATTTGTTCTCTATTTTTGCTTAGTTTTTTCCCCCTGTTTGGTTTTTAATGGGTTGTGCTGGAGAGTGCGCTGTAGGTGGCAAACCTAGCTTCCATTTCTTCTGCTTGGCACATTATTCACCCGTTACTCCTGAGAGAAGCTTGCCACGGCTCTGCCTGCCGTGACCAGTACTGTTAGCAAAAGAGAGGGAGAGGAGAGAGAGAGAAAGAGAGGGAGAGGGAAAAGCAGAGAGAAGGAGAAAGAGAAGGACAGAGAAGGGAAAGAGAAAAAAGTGCGATAGTGCTTGGTTCCGTGATCAGGCCTGTTTCAGGCCGTGACCAGTCAGTGCATGCCTGCTGATTTGATACATGCTCCTGTCCTGCAGTTTGTAGCCTGAGGAACACACACCACCCACACACACACATACACACACACCCACACACACACCCACCCACACACACACACACACACCACGCTTTCGGTGGAGAGGCGAGGGAATGTAATGGTGGAGAAAAGTTGACCACTGTCCTGGGAAATATGTTTTATGTCCCTCAACAAGCCAAAATAACTGCTAGCTTCATAGACATAGGCTTTTTCATTTATCACTCAAAGAAATAGAACTGAGAGGAGGATTGGTGTTGGTGTATTTCCGTTATGAACAGAGAGCCATGAAATATGAACAAACTCAATTTCAAGCTGAGCCCTTTAGGAGAAGCACTCCGGTCCCTCAAGAAAGGGCTTTAACTGTCTCACTGCTGACAATACTCGTAGGTGTATTCTTATAGTATACAGTTATATGACTACTTTCTTTCCCTAGTCTGTCAGTTTGGATGATTAGCAGTTTAGCATGAGTAATACAGTATTATGGTTTAGGAGGCTTGGAAGCACAAACCTAGACATCAACAATAGACATTTGCTCCTGCTGGAGGGGATTGTAGAGGTATTGGGCATTTTCATTGCATACTTGGAGATGCTTGGTTTTCCCCAAATAAAGGAAGTCATTAGCATTGTGCAGCTCAGATCCTCTGTGTGTGCTGGACGCCACTGAGCTGGTGGTGCTTGATTGGAGATAGTTAAGTCGTGTACTATAACCAAATTGAAACTTCATTACAATTGCTACTGTCCAAACTGTCTGCTGCAATGGTATCCACACATTTCCTCCCCCCAGGGCAGTGATTGGGTTACAGCCTGCCCATCTGGCATTGAGTTAGGCTGTGCTCCAGGGCATGTCAGGGTGTTTGCACCAGTCAAGGGCTAGCTAATTCACATCTCTATCTGGTCTAAAATTAGTCACTGAATACCTGTATCTCTCTCTCAACCTCTCTATCTCTTGCACTCTCTCCCTCTATCTTCCTTTCTCTGACATTTTTCTGTCTGTACAAGGACCTCCCTCCCCCCTCCATCCCTCTCCCTGTCCAACTCTTTCTCTTCATACCTCCCTCAACACACCACTCATCCACTCTCTCTCCCTTCCTCCTTCCCTCCCTCCATACCTTCATCCACATATCTCTTTGCCACCCTCTACCCACCTTCCTCCCTCCCTCCCTCCATCTCTCTCTTTCCCTCATTGACCTCTCCCTTTCCACCCATTTCCCTCTTCTTCTAATTCCCTCCCTTCACCTCTCTTGCCCTCTCTCCCTTCATCTCCCCCTCCATATCTCTCACCCCCCATCTCTTTATTTTCCTCCCTGCATCCAGCTCTCTCTTTCCCCATCCCTCCATTCACCTCTTTCCCTCCCTCCGACGGAGGCATCTTTCTCTCTCCCCATCGCTCTCGCCCTCCGTCTCCCTCCCTCCATGTGTTTGTTCTGTGTGAATCTGGGGGAGAACCAGAAAAACAGACAGAAACAACAACGAGCTAATCACTGTCCACAACTTTTAGATGATTATGTCACATTAAAGAGAACCATCTATAGCACTGTGCAGAAGTCCTATTCCAGACAGGTAGAGCAAATTAAAAAAATAATTTGTCCCATCCTCAACAACAGAGGGAGGGGTTATATGAGAGGAAATTAAATTAATACCTTTGGGATGCGTCTTGTCTTCAAAGGCTTTGGTGTGATATGATGTCTCAAAGACTGCTGGAGAACCCTGTCTTGTTTATCATTTTTCATTAACGACGGTGTAGCAGTTTACTTTCAGTGCCTCACTTAGGGAGGATATTTTAATTCGACCAAAACGTAAATTGTTAGGCATTTATAGTAGCGGTGATATAAATTTGTGTCCTTGGATTGAGAGATGGGCCCAACACATCATCAGTGCGAGATAGTGGGAAAGAGGCTCCCTGAGGGAGGAAGATGGGGGGAGGGAGTCAGTGCCATCTGTCTTTGTGTTCTGACCCACTGCCCTCCTCAGCGCCAGCCCGCCAAAATTAGGACCGTCGCCACACCAACTAATTACAATGCGAGACAGAGAGAGACAGGGCAAGAGACAGAAGAGAGCGAGAAATGGTGAGATAAATGAGACAGTGAGAAAGAGAGAGGGGTGTGATTTGTCCCTTTTTAACATCAGCTGCTGCAACAGTGAACTCTTTGGCAGACATCAATTGCTCTGGATCAGTGCGTGACAAAAGAGGGAGGCTGGGATACAAATAGAGACATACCGTAAAGCAGTGGTTCCCAACCAGGGGTCCTAGGACCGCTGGGGGTACATGACCTCATCACAGGGGGTACTTGAAAACACTCATGATACCATAGATTTTCTAGTGAAATGAACATGAGGGGGTACTTCAGGAGTACTCCAAGCAGTGCAAAATATTTTGGGAGGTATAGTAACTGAAAAAGGATGGGGCTCTGCTGTATAGAAGAGTGAGGGAAGAAAAACAGAAATGGAGCAATGGATAGAGAAACAATGAAAAAAACTATGAAACAGTTGAGGAGGATGGATGGAGACAGGGAGAGAGGGAGAGAGAGACAGAGAAAGAAATGAAGAGAGGAAAGAGAGAATAAGGAGAGCATGAGAGGGAGAGTTAGCAAGAGAGTACTAGAGATAGAGAGGTGTACGTATATTGAGCATGAGGCTGAGGTTTGGCCTCCCAAGACTAAGAGGCTAAACTGGGTCAAGGTGACATCCCCTGCTGTGATAGTGCTCCAGGTTGCTGTGACAACAGCCCCAGCCTCAGGCATCCCACCTCATCTGTCAAATCTGTCAGGCAGGTGTGTCTGTGTGTCTCTGTCTGGTGTCACATTCCTAAAGCATGTGTTGGGTGGAACAAATATATAGTACAAGACCTTACTAAAATTATTGACTTAAACCTCCACATTTGTCATACTTTTATCAAGCACTGTCCTGGATGTGGCTGTTGAACCCAGGAGATGGTTGGCTGTCTGAGTTAGGATCTGTCTCTATACTTGGTGGAGGGCTGAGACTGGCTTTTTAATTGGAGTTAGGGTTAAGTATGTTTTAGGCATTAAAGTTAGGTCATTAACGCTAAGGTTAATGTTAGGATTTGTAAAAAATATTATGTTTTAATAGGATTTTTACTCATTTGTTGGTGTTAGGGCAACAGGATTTTGAATCATTTATTGGTGTTAGGGTTAGGACAATAGAATTTTGAATCATTTATTGGTGTCAGGGACAGGGCAACAGGATTGTGAATCATTTATTGGTGTTAGGGTTAGGACAATAGAATTTTGAATCATTTATTAGTGTTTGGGTTAGGACAATAGGAATTACAATCATTTATTGGTGTTAGGGATAGGACAATAGGATTTTGAATTATTTATTAGTGTTAGGGTTAGGACAATAGGAATTAGAATAATTTATTAGTGTTAGGTTTAGGACAATAGGAATCAGAATCATTTGTTGATGTTAGGGATAGGACAATAGGATTTGAATCATTTTCGGGGTCGGCAAAAGGACAGTGTGTGTCCTGTCTGACTTTATTGATCACCAGTTGAGAAAGCTGAGAAAGAGACAGTGATTAGAAAGCACAAGTTACACCCAGTAAAATGCACACTGTTGCCAATATTCTGTTTATACTCACCAATGGGAACTTGCGAGACAGACACAATTCTATTTCACTGAAAGCCGCACTAACAGATGTTCTTTCTGTTTTTCAGTGAATCTACTTGACACGTCCTCGATATCAGGAGACTGGGGCTGGCTAACATCTCCCACACATGGGGTAAGATGTGTCTCTCAATAGATCTGTGCATGTGCCTGTGTAATCCTTCACAAGATTAACAGTAACTGAGAGGTTTGAATCCCTAAACCATACACGTAGAACCTCAGTGAGGTACCCTCAACATAGTTGCTGCTTCAAATTGCTCTGGAGAAGTTTGCAAAATAACTGAAATGTGTAAAAAATGGAGAGAGTTGGTATATAGAGGAATGAGTGAGTTATATAGGAAAAAAAGTAAGAAAAAGGTGCATAGGTAAAGGAAGGGGCCAAGTGAGGACAGCACGGGAGAACAGGGTCGTCCCCATTCCTCATCAGAAAAATAGCCTATTGTAATTGGGGGGGGTGAGGCATGGTTTGTTGAATAATCTCAGCACAATTAGATTTTAGAAACACACAAACTCACACACACACACACACACACACACACAAAAACTTTAAGCTGTCACTATTCACTTCATGCTCATGTCAAATATGTCACCACTCTGATTTACCCAGCATGCTTTACTCCCCATGGAGACACAATTATCCAATCAACCAATCAGCTCATTGTATGCTGATGTGATCATTATGTCCCCAGACATTATGATGCAGTGTCTGGGTGATGGCAGCGTAATGTTGGGATTAACATTCCGAGACTATCAAAGGGTGATCTAATCTACGTCGCACGTTACGGAATTCTCATGTTTTCATTAGAGAAAATGTCATTTTTTTAAAGGCATTTTATTCAAGACAGGATCATGATGATGGTTAGAGGAGACAAATTTAGTTTTTCCTGGTTGCTAACAAGCATCGATCAATAGTGATACCACAATATAACTATTGATCGATAAAATAAAAGCTCATTCATGCTTTTATCTCTAGTAGGATTGACTACTGTAATGGCCTCTTAACTGGACTCCCTAAAAAGACTGTAAAACAGCTGCAGCTCATTCAGAATGTAGCTGCTAGAATGTTAACCAGGACCAAGAAGACAGAGCACATCACTCTGGTTATTAAATCTTTGCATTGGCTTCCAGTCAGTTACAGAATAGATAAAGTGTTGCTTCTAGTTTATAAATCTCTGAATGGTATATTCTTCAAATAAATTTCTGACATGTTTGAAGAATATAAACCGAGCAGGGCTCTTAGATCCATGAACACAGGTCAGCTAGTAGAGCCCAGATTCCAAACTAAACATGGAGAAGCTGCGTTTAGCAGTTATGCTGTACACAACTGGAATAAACTACCAGAAGATCTTAGACGTTCACCAAACGTGTCCATTTTTAAATCCAGGCTAAAAACACTTCTCTTTTCACGTGCCTATGACTGAGCTCTTAAACTTAACCACACTGTGAGCCTTATACAGTAGCTTCATATGTTTTTATGACAGCACTGTTTAGTCTTACGGCTTTTATAGCTTCCTATGTTTTTATATTCTATTTCTATTTCTTCTTATTCAATGTTTATTATTATGCTGTATTTCTCTTCTTGATTTATTTTGTTATTAAATGTATATCTTGCTATGTTTTACCAATTGTAATGCAAGTTCTGGTGCTATCAGAGGAATAACCTCTGTAAATGTAACAATCTGCTGATCTGACTGTTTTGATTCTATTGCATTATTTCCATTTTCACTGTAAAGCACATTGAATTGCTACTATTTATGAATTTTGCTATATATATAAACTTGCTTGCTTGCTTGCATGCCCAATAGTAAAACTCTTCAAACAGTCTGCATTTCCAACATGCATCTTGGCCAAACACTTAATCTCATCCCCAAAATGTAATAAAACCTCTAAAACAGGACAATCATTGGACAATGTTGCACACATTTTGATGTTAGCTCCTCTCTGCCCTGTGACATCCACGGTCGCTCTCTAACCAATCACATTTCTTCCCCTGCAGTGTGTTTTTGCCAGGTTGAATCCAGCTTCATCCAAAAAGATCTCCATTACTCTAAAAAACTGTATATACATAGTTTAACAGTACTTTACATTATGTATAGGTGTGTATACCTGTTTGGGTCCCGGACAGATATCTTACCTGAATATATTGATACCAGAGTTATTTCACCCATATGCCGTTTCTCTCAAAGGGTACAGTGTACAACACTTGGGTCAGATTTCAGCTAAAACTGCAATCAACTGTGTTCGGATTGATTAAATATTCTGCTAACATTTTCTTTATATTTCAATCTGGTTACTGCAAAAATGCTCAACAGTTGCCATTATTCTATTTTGAATGTGTTTGTAACTGTTTTGGGAAAACTGTGTAAGCATTTGAGAAAACATGTGCTGTGAATAAATTCATTTGCAGGTGGATGAGTATGAATGAGGAAAGAGTTCATGGATTTTGGGGAATGTGTTCATTAAATGCATTTTGTGTGAAGGCAATGAGAAATGATTCCCAGTTTGGTTCACATACACTTCTGTATTGCTGACCGTGTGAAGAGTTTTGACAATGTGACTTCAGTATCAACCGATGCCTGTTAGCAATCGGGAAAAACTGTAACAACACTTACAGATAAGATCAAATATATGCACATTAACTTTCATTGTTCTTAAGTAATTCTCTATTCTTGGGTCCCTGAAAAGTGCTATATAAATAAAATATAATATTATTCACAAGTATGATCAAATAATACTGTTAGAACTGTATGGTTAAAGAGGAGATGCTAGACTGTTCTGGGGGGTCAGTGCGTAGCCCAGATCTGAATCCGAACCCTGTGGTGAGATCTAGACAGAATAGGGGGTGGAATATACCTCCTAGACATGGAAGAATTAGACCCAGTCTCTACTGAAAGATGTGCCAAATTGTCAGAACAGTCCAGGGAGCTCAAGGAGCGTTTTTCTGCGGTTCTTTTGCGGTTACCTTTGCTGAACTAACTCAACAGTGTCTTTTTCCCCTGAAATTTCAATTTTTAACTTAAGTTTACAACATAACATTGGAGCTACAAATCCAATCACAAGGTGTAGAAACCTGTAGCGGCGTGGTTGCAGTGAGGCCTCTCACAGGTTTATGTGTTTTTATGGGCCTGAGGAAGAGTTACAGAAAATGTGTGCGAGACCTCCAAACAAGCTGTAAAGATTGAGGGACAAAAAAGGATAGGCATCAAATTGAATTGTGTGTTTGTTCGTGTGTGCATGTATTTGCATGCGTGTGTGTGTGTTTGTGTGTGCAGCAGCAGAGAGTGGCTCAGCTTTTGTAGCATTGCCCTTGTGGGGCTCTCCCCCACGGGTCTGTGATAAATGGATGTTATGACAGCTTCTGTCATGAGAATTGCACACACACAGACACACAGAAAACAGGGGTCATTTTGTCACTTTGACGGTTGGTAGTATAAGTTTCAGAATGTGCCACTACAGCAACACCTTACTGGCAGACTGGCTGACATACGGACTGATATACAGACTGATATACAGACTCGCTGACAGACTGACATACAGATTGACAGACACACGGGCTGACAGACAGACTGAAAGACAGACTGACATACAGAGAGTCAGAGAGACTGATGGACAAACTGACATACAGACTGACAGACATTCTGAACGACGGGCAAGACTAGATGGGTGTGAGGAGATGGAGAACAGGTATAGCCCACTATCCACAGGGAAATAAATAACAGCAGCAGTTAGAGTGGGCTTGAGGTAGATAGATTAGTGAGTGTATGTGTATGTGTGTGTGTTACTGTGGTTCTGGTAGGCGCTTCATGTGTGAAACTCTGTGCTGGCCTGGCATGAGGCAGAGATAGACACCAACTTGTGTGTCAGTCGGTAAGAGAGAGGGAGGGATGACGGAACGGAGAGGGAAGCGGTGGATGAATGGATAACGAGGGGGTGGAGAAGAAGTTTAATTTTATTGTTAACATTTAAAAGCTTGTTTCGGAGTGTGTCCAGTAAAGAAGAAACACAAAAAGCAGATGTCATAACCTGGCCAAGAGATGCTGTTACTGAACAAAACTGAGCAGCACAGAGCCACCCTTGGGCCAGACCAAAAGTTGCTGTGAATACCGTTACCTTTAATCAGCAGACATCTGTAGACATTCTGTCATATTGCTGAGCTATCCACTAGAGTTGAGAATTAAGCCTTGACTTGTGTTGTTGGCTGACATGTGGCTGTAACTTCCATGGGTTCAACCTGTGCCCAAACATCTGTCCTTTCAACCTTCCAATTGCCTAATACCTGCATGAGTGGTGCTTTAATTAAGCAATAAGGCTTTGTAGTTTCATGTAGTTTAAGGTTAAAGGTTGCTGTTATTCGTGATGCATCATGGCAATAGGCCACAATTCCCACCAGATGACTTATTGCAATTATAAAATGGTTACCAACTTAATTTGAGCAACAAAGAATGATTTGATGTCATGAGTTCTTTACCATTTCAATTAATCAGTTAAGAAATTATTTTATTTGTTACAGTATTTATTGTTGTTGTTCTGATTCCAGACTGCCAGCAAGTTGTCGTAATGTTGTCAAGGTCACATCCTGTTGTCAGGTTCACCATTTTATTGTCAGGTTCAGCAGCCTTTTGTCAGGTTCACCATACTGTTGTCAGGTTCACCATACTGTTGTCAGGTTCAACATCCTGTTGACAGGTTTTTCGAAGTGTATGCTTGTTATGTTCAGATAACAAAGACCATCTGTTCATCCTACAAAGGAAGTCATGTTAATTCAAAGCGCGACAGTAAATAGCCAATGCGCTTGTGTGTATTGCATGATGCGATGTCTATAAAGCTGAGGTACGATCGGAGGTTACTTTGAGACTGAGTGAGAAGAGCTCGAGTTTGTAAGACTGAGAATTGAATCTGTTACCTCATGTACAATAGACTATCAAATGCTGCAATAAGTCATTGAATTACTCTCCCTTGACGACCGGGTACCCGATCATTATTTCAACCATTATACAAAACTGCTGATTTCTAACACGTTCAACATCCTGTTGTGAGGTTCATATCCTGTTCTCAGGTTCGCCATACTGCTGTCAGGTTCAACATTGTGTTGTCAGGTTCAACATCCTGTTGTCAGGTTCAATATCATGTTGCCAGGTTCAACATCCTGTTGTCAGGTTCAATATCATGTTGTCAGGTTCACCATACTGTTGTCAGGTTCCTTATCCTGTTGTCAGGTTCAACATCATGTTGTCAGGTTCAACATCCTGTTGTCAGGTTCATTATCCTGTTGTCAGGTTCAAAATCCTGTTGCCAGGTTTACCATTCTGTTGTCCGGATCTCATCTTGTTGTCAGGTTCACCATTCTACAGTCAGGTTCAACATCCTGATGTGAGATTCATCATTCTGTGGTCAGGTTGTCAGCATCTCATAAGCAGCCTAAATGTAGATCTCAAGTCTACCCTGTATGAAGTATTTCAGAGATGCGGTCATCAGTAGTCTCCTGTGAGTAGTTAGCTACTTAGTTTAAATAGTAACAGAGCTGCCACAGAATGATGAATTATATTTGATTAACACTTCATAACATGATTTGGATCATGAAAATGTGGTCTAGTTGGATGATACAGGCATTAGAGAGCCTGAAACACAGTGAGCAGCATGTGCAGGGAAGCCTTCTACCCCTCTTCTTCATATACAGCTCCGGAAAAAAATTACAAAACCACTGCACCTTTTTCTTTCCTTTCCAAAAAAGATGAAGAGGAAGGTTCTGAGTGATGAACAGAAGCGTTCAATTTGCAGTGGCCTCTTAATTTTAACCCTTCTGTATATGTCAGCTGTATGTGAAAACAATGTTAATAAAGTGCTTCAGATCTGTCTATGCCATAAGCCACTCAGAATCAACCTCTGAAAAATAACATTGTGTAACAAAATCAATGGAATCCAGGTGTTCTTCATTAAAATAACAGGCCCTGGAAACATTGCGCAAATCAGTTAAAGGATAAAAGATACAGGCAGAACGCAGCCAAAACATGCACCTTCTATCACCTTGTTCAACAAAAACAGGTTTAGGTTCCGTTTATTTAATATTTGGTTTTGGTTTCAAATCAGAAAAGGTTTTTGTTCCATTTGGCGGATCTGAACACATTAAGATTTGGGATAAAATCAGAAAGGAGACAAATACCTTTTCAGTCACTGTACCATACCATGTATAGAGTAGATGCATTGTGCTTTTGTAGAATAGATCAAATTGAGCTCTCAGCAGTGCACCTGCCTTTTCTTAATTGTATATTTAAAAGTATCTGCAGAATGCTTATATAGGCTTCTGTCTACAGATTAAAAACCCCTATAGCAAAATCTAATGAATAACATCACCATAATGGGCTCTGAAATTATAATGCCATGTTAAAGGCGAAACTGAAAACCATTAAAAAAGTGCAATGCCAACAGTCCATTTAGCCAAAATAAATGCTACATTCCAGTAAAGCAGTAAAACACTGACACATCCTTTCAACGTGCCTGCGATAGTCCACTCCTGTTTTTCAATTCAGAACGTGGAACATTGAGGCGGAGTTTGAATTAGTGCAGAAATGTTTTTTTTTTGGCAGAACACTACTGATGTTATCCCCCTGGATGTGTTCAGGCAGACCTGATGTCATTCCTACTGAGCTGAGGTAAGGCCATAATGCCAACTCATCCACCCCCAAAAGGGGTCAGGCAAATACGCTTACATTTGAGAGCGTTTTGATGTGACAAGCATTATTTATCATCCAAAGACAAATTCGCATACAGTTAATATTGTTCTTAGTGAAATTTGGGGATTCATCTTTGACTTGGGCAGAAAGAGAAAGGGGGAAAGGCCTGTTCACCGTGGTAGGCTTCATATCAGCCCTAATCTCAGGATACAGAGGTTGGTTTAGTAGAAAAGGCTGGGTCAGATATCTGCCCTGGATTGACCGGAGAGTGGTTTTAAAATACATCCTACCAGGGCTGACCGATGGGACGCATGACACACTGTAATAGACTGCTGATTAGCCCAGTGTGCCTGCTTGTGGTCGCATGTGTGCAGGTCGGCTAGAGAGAGAGGAAGAAGGATTGAGGGGTCATTATTACCGCCCCATAGCTCTAGCCCATGTCTGTGTCTCGTTTATGACATCATGACGGATCACTTTTCCCTGTCAGGGGGCCCCCTTCCATCCAATTTAGTCAGGCAGCACTGAGGACGCCCGTTGGCAGCACCAGGAGCCCAAGAGATCTGCAAAACTCAGTCGCTTTCTCTCTGTAGCTATTTCCCACTGTCTCTCTCCCTCTCTCTCTCCCTCACTCTCTCTCATACACACTTACACACACATGCTGTATGTCAGCAGCCATCAGGCAGAGAAGGAAGACTTCATTATCTTGCTGTCCGCTCCTTGTCGGCCATGACGGGTTCATCCACCAGCCGCCCTGCGATGCAATCGATACTGTTGACAGGACTCTGCATGTGTGTGTGTGTGTGTGTGTGTGTG